>WOFM01000585.1:53425-213669 GCA_011428145.1 Ericerus pela | reverse complement strand
CAAAGATTAACCATCAATAAAGGAGTTTATCATAAAATAAAATCGCAGAACTTCGGAATCACTCCCAATTTAAGATAAAAAATTCGGGAGTTGTTAAATTCGAAAAATTTGCTGACTGGGTAATTAATTCAATAAATAAAAAAATCGCCACTTTGAGAAGTCAACTTTACGAGGTATAGAACATGTCCCCTAAAAGTACGTAACAGACCCGTAGCGTCAACGTGGGAAATGCGGGCATTGACTACGCTAGCTGATTTGCCCACCCAAGCAAAATTCAAAACTACCCTTTTCCCCAAAATGTTTCACTGGAAGGAAAAAATTGAAAATTTTACCTAAAAAACACGCACAAAAAATTTATTTTTCACATCAATCATGCTCTCCCTGAAATTCGAGCTGTCGGCGATGAAAACGGGGTTGTGCTACAGACCTGGTACGCAACGAGAAATTAATCATTCAAATATTCTATAGCGCCAAATCAGTCATTCAGTAAAATGGAACGTTCCCGCCTACAATTGTCATCTCACTCACAGAAAATATGTTCTGATTTTCGATAATTTAATTACGACAGATCTTTTTCCTAATTTGCCGATCAGACAGAAAGGAACAACAGTAATACTCTTAATTGTTCAAAGAAAAGCTAGAAATTATACCGATAAACGTTCAAATTATATGACGAATAACAAACAATTAGAGCCTTACCCAGTGACTGGCCGGCTTTTTGAACCTTCTAGATTGGAATAGAACTGATGGAATTTTCTTGCCGCAAGAAAAACAAGTTTGTCTTAGCAACATCTGAAATAGAACAATATAAATCAGACCGATTGTGAAAACACGAAATTGTTTGAAAATGGTCGAATATTTAAGGCGCTACTAACGTCCAAATAAATTCATAGGAGGTAGTAGGACGTACTAAGGTTCAATAAATAGTTTTGGACTAACAAGTTAAAAAATAAAAATGATCAATTCTACTGTTTAGTTAACAGTCTTCACCAGAAAAATTAAAATATTAAGTTAGGTAGAACGACAATATATCTTAATACATTATTTTTTATTAAATTATGTTGACAAATAAATATCTAGCTATATTATGGACAAGCTTATCCCGGGTGACGATACAGTGCCTCGTGAGAAAAGTATGGATGAAGGAAACATAATAAGTATAATTGGCAAAAAAAATTCGACAACTTTACCGCTAATTGAATGCTGAAATATTTTCATTTTGTTAAAATTACATTTTTTTCTCACTTGTAGACCTCTAAAGTATGAACGATGTTAAAAATCTTCGATAAAAGCAAAATCCGAACAACCTTAATCTTCCAATAATACTTATTTATAACAGAATACAGATATCTTGCTTTCACATTCTTATCACTACGCTGCCTGTACAAAGCTTTGACTATATAGCTTAATGGACTACTAGAATTGATAAAATCTTGAAGCAAACAATGCAGGCGTTACTTTTCGAAAAAGGTACTTTGAGTGAAAACTGAATTTGTATTAAGTTATATTTGATGTGAGGCGTACAGAACGAGGATCGAAAGAACTTGAGACTTGTGGTAATATTGAGGTTTATTGCACGAATGAAAAATACATTATTAACAGAATGCGAAATGGCGAAGCAACAGCAATGTACGATCGAAAGTAGTAGGGGAAAACACTTAGTGGTGAGAGTGTACGTATGACATATATATATAGTGATCGTGGTGATGATGATGAAGAATGAGTGAAGGTGGGATTTTTCCGTTACAACAATATTTTCATGACTCCTAACAATATAAGCAGATACTAGTGAAATATTAGAACGCTATACCAATTTATTGTCTGAAATTAATGAGTAAACGTTCGAATAATGATTTAAATTAGATGAACTCTTCAAAATGTGAAAATGTAAGTTTTGGATAGAGTTCCTTTCCTTTTTTTATTGAAAAGTTTGAAGTAAGGTTTTCTTAAACCGAAAAATTCGGCTGTTAGGTAAATAGTTTCATCGTTCGCTGATTTGTTATCCGAAAAAAACTTTTTGAACTACCGTAAGAACTTGAGCGAGTCCTAAATGAGCTAAAATACGTTTTTTGAATGAAAATTTATTTTATTTTATTTGATCAGAGAAAATGTTTTTCGAATTTAGAATAAATTTCAGATGATATGAACATTGATGAAAATAAACAATTGGATGACATTTATGAAAATTTGGCTTTTATTTTGCCATTTTTCGTTTTTAAAATGGCTGAAATAAGTAGTTATTATAAAAGATTCAAGTAGGTACATTATTTGTCCTATAAAGGTTTGAAGTGATTAGAAATTGATGGTGTCTGTTGAAATTGTGAGAAAATACGAACTGCCAACGGATCGAACTACATGAAAATACAATGATGAAACCTAAACTAACGAAGACATTGAGCAAAGACTAGACACACACATTACGAACACATAAATAAGACACTAAATATTCACTATTTCACGAATTTTATTCCACATAATATTAGCGGACATGTTATATCACCGACGGTTGATGAGCGACGAGAAGGCATACAAAACATATAATCACAGTTGGGTTTCAAACACAAAAATCACAGATTACAAATAATAACAAAACAGTGTTACCAGAACATATGATGTGCGAGAATAATAAGTCGACGTATAATATAATTTGCTATTATTCTCACACGCCTCCTCAAA
The DNA here is from genome assembly GCA_011428145.1 of Ericerus pela. Classification (NCBI taxonomy): domain Eukaryota; kingdom Metazoa; phylum Arthropoda; class Insecta; order Hemiptera; family Coccidae; genus Ericerus; species Ericerus pela. The sequence goes on along the minus strand of WOFM01000585.1, from coordinate 210,993 downwards.
TTATAATTATACGATTATTTCGAATATTGGTAAAACAAATTTACTAAATTAATAACGTCATTAAAACAAAGAATGACAAAAGTCAACAATAATACAAAAAGAATTACAACACAAAAATATTAACACAAATGGTAAACATATACAAAAAGTTACATTAATTTTAACAGTTTACAAAAAATATCAAATTTGGGCTTCGGGCAGCCCTTCGTGAAAACATCCCCCAACTGTCGCGAAGTCGGTACGTACGAATACTTAAAATCTATATCTACGTGATTGCACACAAAACGGTACTTTACGTCTATATGTTTGGATCTGCGAGTATTCCACTTGCCAGAGTGCAGAAGAGCCAGACAACTCTGGTTATCTTCGTAAATCACAGCTCTGTCATTAGTCTGAATGCAAAAGTCACTTAACAGATACTTCAACCAGATCGACTCAGTGGTGGCATCGCAAATTGCAATCAACTCACTTTCAGTGCTAGATAGTCCTACTGTTGGCTGCTTCTTGCTGGACCAGGACACCAGTGACTCATAGACAAAGACACAGTAACCAGAGATAGACCGTCTTGTGGTGACACAGTTGCCCCAATCGGCATCAGAATAAGTTTCCAAAATATTGCCGTTATTATTATATTCATATGAAAAAATTAATTTCTTGTCCTTAGTGGTTACTAAATATTTGAGAACTCTTAATAGGTATTTGTAATGTTCATCCGTGGCATAACTGGAGAATTGGCTGAAATACGATATTGCAAAGCAAATATCAGGCCGTGATCCTAGCATCAGATACATTAGGCATCCCACGAGCTGTTGATAGTTGTTACTGAGTACACTATCACACACATTGAGATCCCTGTCCAACTGTAGTTTGGGGTCAATGGGTGTGTGGGTTGGTGCGCAATTTTCAACGCCAAAACGCCTAGCAACAGACTCAATGAGATTCCTCTGCTCAATCTCCAGTACGCCCTCTTCACGATTATGGTTAATATTCAGACCTAGGTATTTTTTAACCTTTCCAAGATCCTTACACTTAGATCTTTTGTTAATTTTTTTTTTTTTAAATGTGATTTTTGTTTTATTATTAGAACTAATGAGGACGTCGTCAACGTACGTGAGTAAATAGACTACAGTACCATCATTTTTATTTTTAAATATATAAAGACAGTCATCAGCCGTACTCTGTACAAAGCCAAGAGCAACAAGGAACTCGTTGAACAATTTGTTCCACACCTTGGGCGACTGTTTTAGACTGTAGATAGACCTATTTAATTTTAAAACATTATCGTGTCTATTAGTTTTAGTTTCTATCCCTTCAGGTATTTCAAGGTACATGTCTTTAGAGAGAGTTCCATTCAGGAAGGCACTACATATATCAATTTGTTCAATATGAAATTTCAATTTATTACTCACAGCCAAGAGGGTCCTGACAGTCGAAAGTTTCGCCACCAGCGCATACACTTCATTAAAATTGAAGCCTTTCTTCTGTTGACATCCTCTGGCAACTAATCTGGCCTTATATAAAACCTCATTATTAACATCATATTTTTTATTAAAAATCCAGCGACACGTGATGGTGGAGGCGTCCTTTGGACGTTTGGTCACCTGCCAGGTCTGATTGGAATTCAGGGCACTTATTTTGGAAGAAATAGCCTCCCTCCACATCAGACTGTCCGGTGCAGCACTTGCCTCCTCAAACGTCAAAGGGATGCCATCCTCAGCAAGATATATATTGCCTGCTGTCCCATCACATCCAGTCGTTTCCTCCGGAAGACAATCCAAATTCAGGTCACCATCAACTTCAATATTTTCCAAGTTTGATTCTGTAATCTCTGTAAAAATATCATCATCTTTTGTATATCTATTTGTATTTGTACTACCTATTTTACTTTCGAAAAACTCAACATCACGTGATAGACGTACCTCCTTAGTATTCACATCCAATAATTTATAACCACAGGGTGAATAACCTATCATTTTCAATTTTTCGCTTTTATTTTTGAACTTATCAGAATCATGTTTGAATGACAACATATATGCGTCGCATCCAAACGTTTTCAATTTCTTATAATCATACTGTTCGTTGAACCACCTTTCAAACGGGACAAAATCCTTATTAGTGGGGCATCTGTTTACGATATAGGCGGAGCACAATATGGCTTCTGACCAAAATATCTTACCAAGACCACTCTCAAATAACAGTGTCCTTGCCCTCTCACATAGCGTCCTGTTCATCCTTTCAGCTTTTCCATTTTGCTGAGGACAGCCGCCAACAGTAGGTTCAACAATGATTCCTTTCTCAGTACAATATGACTGGAAGGTTGTGTTCAAGTATTCTGTGCCGCAATCACATCGAAGTCTCTTTACATTATACCCAAATTTATTCGCAACCATTTCATTATATTCCCTAAATTTAGAAAATGCTTCCGTCTTACTCTTCAAGAGGTAAACACAACAAAAGTTGGAATAATCATCTATAAAGGTCATAAAATACTTTGCTCCTTTATATGCAGAAGGATTTATAGGACCACAGAGATCGGTATGCACCAATTCCAGAGGCTTACTAGTTTTTTGTTCATGCCTCAGGAATGGTTTCCGTCTCTGCTTCCCCATCACACAGGGCTCGCATAATAATCTGCGGTTGGAGTCAACGTTCGGTATTAAACCTCTGTTTGACAACAACTTAACATCGTTCACATTCAGATGAGCAAGTCGTCTATGCCACACAGTCAGTGGGCTCGACTCATCCTCCAACGTCAGATTACACGATTGACTTGACATTTTAAAAAAATCAATCGTGTAGAGATCTGAGTTCACACTAACACCAGTGGTCACTATTTTTCCACTGCAGCGTTGGATGACATTGACAGATTCCTCTTTAAACAAGGTATCGAAACCCGACTTGCTCATTCGTTTTACCAAAAGCAGATTCTGCGGCAGCTCCCGAGCATACCTTACGTTTTTCAATTCAATTATGATTCCATTCAGCAATTTCAATTTTACCGTACCAACAGACATAACGGAAAGCGAGACTCCTTTCTTCGCAACACAGATACTATGAGGTTTAATCAAGTCTATGTAGTCACTGAACAAGCTTATATCGTTAATTATGTGAATTGTGCATCCACTGTCTACTACGAATGTGGTTCGAGGTATCAAATTCGTATCTTCCTTCGCATTACAGGAATTATCAATTTTATTATTACTATTATTATTAACTGTGAAACTGTAACCCACTTCTGAGCAATCGTCATTATTATTAAAATTTTTGTTGCACATCTGTGCAGAGCTCCTATTATTATTATTATTATTATTGGTACCATGGTCATTAGAACGATTTCCATTATTACTATTACTATTACAACTATCATTATTATTATTTCGATTTTTAGCATAGCAATTTCGTGCTATATGTCCGATCTTATTACAAAAGTGACATTTAATATTCGAATGTCCATTGTCATTTCCAGAACTACGACCATTTCCATTAAAATTATTACTATTATTGCTTTGTGAGTTACAATTGTGATTATTATTATTGTTACAACCTTCATTATTGGAAGATGAATTATAAAAATTATTATTATTGTAATTATTGTTTCTACCTCGATTGAAACCACGATTATTATTTCAATTTTGGGACCTACCACGATTAAAACGATTATTATTACTATTATTATTACCAGAATTTCGTCCGACATTGCTATGATTCCCGAAAAACACGTTCTCCTCACCAGTGACAGACACTGATGAAGGTTTTTATAATGCAGAATTCAGAGAGTTACCTCTGACCGTTGATTTATTATCAGATGATAGTTCACGCTGAAAGTTGTTCAGCTTCATGAACACACCATCCCACGTGACGACTTCTGCATCCTCTATCACCACCTTGATCGGACAAAACTCTGCAGGCAGCGATCTCAGCAATACCAATATAAATTGTTTTGTGGTTGTCAGGTCTCCCAATTCGGTTAATCGTCTACAACAAGCACGAAAATCAAGCAGATACTTCTGCAAATCAGAACCAGAAACATACCATTTTATGCACAAATCACCTCGTAAGTCCATCAGCGTCTGGTCGTTGCCATTGTCAATCAGATTTGTTAGCATGTTAAACATCTCCTTCGCAGTGGTGTAAGTCTGAAGCATCTCCAAGTATTCATCGGTCACGTTGTTTGCGATCAGGAACATAGCTTTGGCGTTCTCCTTGGACCAGGCATCTCCCCTATTTCGAACAGTAGGCAAAGAATCAACAATTATATTACTTAATGACTCCTTTGCCAACAGCAGCTCCATCCTAAACTTCCATGTTCGGCCATTCTGCCCATTGAACGGCTCAATCGTATTCTGCTTTCTCACGTCCATCTCGATAACAGGTAACGACGATCAGTTGCACCGCAAATCAGCAATTTCAGCAACTATCAGATACGTCGACCAATGATTTAACTCGAATGAGATCACAGGAACATCGAGAAGCGAACATATTAAACAATGAAGAATGAATTAGAAGGCATGGTACTACTTGGGAGTGACAATCAGGATTCGACTGCACAACTTTGAAGACTCAGAACAATGGCGACCACGTTGACATCCAGGTAACTGGGCCCATAACCTGTGAGAAAATACAAACGGCCAACGGATCGAACTACACAAAAATACAATGATGAAACCTAAACTAACAAAGACATTGAGCAAAGACTAGACACACACATTATGAACACATAAATAAGACACTAAATATTCACTATTTCACAAATTTTATTCCACATAATATTAGCGGACATGTTATATCACCGACGGTTGATGAGCGACGAGAAGGCATACAAAACATATAATCACAGTTGGGTTTCAAACACAAAAATCACAGATTACAAATAATAACAAAACAGTGTTACCAGAACATATGATGTGCGAGAATAATAAGTCGACGTATAATATAATTTGCTATTATTCTCACAGAAATATCACAAATTTCTTCGTTTTGAAATATATTTCTGATAATTTTTCCAAGTCATTTTGTTGAGGAGAGATGAGATCTTTAAATACAAACACAGTCAAAAAGAAACGTTGAATCAAAATATTTATTCACGACATTGTGGCAACGACGACTGACAAATGGAGAACAACCACCGTCAATCAGAGATGGAAAAATGGTCAAGTTGGCAACCAGTGTCGCCACATGTAAAAAGTAGAAAAGTTACATGTACGTCATTTACAGTTAAGGTATAAGTTCATACCAGTATATTCGTGAGGGTGTGAGGGAATTGTATTCCAACACCCCCCTGTGATTCAAAACGGACGAACGAATATGTTAAATACTGTATAATATTGCAAAATCTTTAAAAAAAAAAATTAAAATAAGCAATAGCAGTCAAGATTATTAAACAAACATAAAGTATAACATTGCAAAAATGCTAAAAAGGATTAAAAAAAAATTAAAACGTTGTCGTTGACTAGTATTTTTGAAGTTGTACAATTAAAACATATATATAGGTACGTATATTGTGAATAAATTTATTTTATGGAATGTATTATTGCTAACATTAGGTATATTTTTAACCTTTTGTTTTATTGTCGAAACTTATTTAATATAATATAATTATTATGATATACAATCGGTCAAAGAGATCAATTTCTCCTTGACTTACTCAGAGGATTCTCGTGACAATATTCTGGTAAGTTTTCCAATCAAGAGCTTTTGTTAAGAGGTCGGCAATTTGATTGGTAGACCTAATGTCGTTAAAAACAATTAGTTTTTGCTGGAAGGCTTCCAACAGAGCATAACACTTGATCGCAAGAGACCTGGATCACTTCTGGCCTCCCCCAGATGCTATTCAGGATGCAAATATGTTGTCTTCATATACTTTCACTGGGTCAGTTACAGAGAAGATGCTTTCCATTAGCCTCCAGACCACGTATATGTCATCAAGTGCATCATTCAATGCAATTAATTCAGCTGTAGTTGACGAAGTTGCAACCATGTGTTGCCAGTGAATGGCCCTATTCAGTAAGTCTCCGTTAACGAATATCATGAACCCTGATGTGGAGCACCCTTTCTTCAAATTATTTATATCAATGCGTGAGTCATCGATGTCAGGTACATATGACGCATCGACAAAGAATTTTATTTGTGATTGATCTGAGTAGAAAACTAATGCAAAATCACGTGTTGTCTTAAGATATCTGATGATACAACGAACATAATTCTTAATTTCACTACTTGAAAACGTTTGGAAACGAGACAAGTAGTTGACAGCGAATGCGATGTCCGGGCAGGTCAGTTTTGCTACATACAGCAAATTCCCTATCATAGCCCAGAATTTGGAATCGTCAGTTCCATTAGTAGGTTTATTTAGTTTTAACCCAATCTCCATTGGTGTTGAAATGGGTTTACTATCAGTCATTCCAAACTTCTGGAGAATCTAATCTATATATCTATGTTGGGTGAGAATGACTTGTTTTTGTGATATGTCACGATTTATCTCAAATCCAACGAAGAAAGTAGGTTTATTTGCTATTTTTACTGTGAAATATTTATTAAGATTGTTTATTAGATCTTGTGTCCAATCGTCGTGGTTGCTTGCTAACAGCATGTCGTCTACATAGACTGTTAAAAACGCCATCGCGCCTGTGCTGTCTTGTTTAGTATACAAGCATCAATCAATTTTTGACTGGGTAAAACCAGCTTGAACTACTCTAGAATTCAATAGATCGTACCAGCTTTTTGACGAGGTTTTGAGACCATATATGGTCTTTATGAGTTTCAGACATTTATTATCACCTATTTGGCAGCCTTTGGGGGAAGATAAGAATAATGAATATGTTATTTCTGAATTAAGAAATGCTGTTTTAATATCAAATTGTATTAGATTTAAACCATACTTATTGGTAACTGACAAAATCCACCTGATTAACCAGTATTGGAATACCGGGGCATATGTTTCAGTCAAGGAATAGTGAGTGAGATCTTTAAAACCTCTTGCAACAAGCCTAGACTTTGGGACATGAACCCTTAGGTTGTTGGGTTTTGTGGTAAAACACCACTTAGTATCTACCAACCTCATATTTCTTTCTCTGTGGACGACTTCCCAAACGTCCATATCATTCAGCTCATCCTTTATGGCCTGAAGCCATTGTTCCCTGAAGGATTGGACTCAACATCCTCCCAATTTTAAGGAATACTGTGAGAATGATAGCAAATTATATTATACGTTAGCTTATTATTCTCACATATCATATGTTGTGGTAACACTGTTTTAGTAGTATTTGTAATCTGTGATTTTTATGTTTGAAACCCAACTGTGATAATATATTTTGTGTGCCTCTTGTCACTCATCAAACGTTGATGAATTATCATCTTCACCATCTTGTGTGAAAATAAAAGTTCGTGAAAAGTGAATATTTGGTGTTTTATTTATGTGTTCGTAATATGTGTGTTTGATCTTCTTTCGATGTCATCGTTCAACTAAAGTCTTTCGTCGTCATTTTTGTCTGGCTGGACCAGTTGATAATTCCTATTTCTTCACAGGTTATGGGCCCAGTTACCTGGATATCAACGTGGTCGCCATTGTTATAATTCGTCAATTTTGTGCTGTCGAATCCTGATCCCTTCTCCCAAGTAGTAACCATGTCTGCTAATTTATTTTTCGTCTTTTAATATGTTCGCTTCTCACTGTTCCTGTGATCTCATTCGAGTTGATTCATTGGTTGGTGCATCTGATAGTTGCTGAAATTGCTGTTTGCGGTGCAACTGATCAATGTTACCTGTCATCGAGATGGAAGTTAGGAAGCTGAATAATATTGAACCGTTTAATGGGCGAAATGGCAGAACCTGGAAGTTCCGGATGGAGCTGTTGTTGGCGAAGGAATCTTTGGGTAATATAATAACTGATTCTTTACCGACTGTTCGTAATAGGGGAGATACTTGGTCGAAGGAAAATGCGAAGGCAATGTTCCTGATTGCAAATAATGTGACTGACGAGTACCTGGAGATGATACAAACATACACGACGGCAAAAGAGATGTTTCATGTGCTGACTAATTTAATTGACAACGGAAATGACCAGACGCTAATGGATTTACAAGGAGAATTGTATGCTAAACGGTATGTTTTTGGTGCTGATTTGCAGAAGTATCTTCTTGATTTTTGTGCTCGATGTCGTCATTTGACCAAACTGGGACACTTGACAACTGTGAAGCAGTTTATCCTGGTGTTGCTGAGATCGCTGCCCGCCAAATTTTGTCCGATCAAAGTTGTTCTGGAGGATGCAGAAGTTGTCACCTGGGATGGAGTGTTCATGAGGCTGAACAATTTCCAGCGTGAACTATCTTCGGATAGCAAGTCGACTGTTAGAGGTAATTCTCTGAATCCTGTGTCACTAAAACCTTCATCAGTACCTGTTGCTGGTGAAGAGAATCTGTTCTTTGGTAACCATAACAATGTTGGTTGTAATTCTGGTAATTTTAATAATCGTTTCAATCATGGCCAGTCGCAAAATCGAAACAATAATCGTGGTTTTAATCGAGGAAGAGTTCACAATAATAATAATAATTTTCACAATTCATCTTCTGATAATGAAAGTCGAAATTTTAATAATAATAATCACAATTTAGGTTCTCAGAATAATAATTTTAATAATAATGGTCGTAATTGTAGTAATGATAGTGGTCAGTCTAAGATCAAATGTCATTTCTGCAACAAAATTGGGCATATAGCTCGTAATTGTTTTGTTAAGAATAGGAATAACAGTAATCAAGAAAATCACAATCACAATCACAATTACAATAATAATAATTTTAGTAGATCCGATGATTGTAATGGTAATTCTAATAGGAATTCTGCACAAATATGTAATGATAATAATAATGTTAATGACGGATGCTCTGAATTGGGCTTTAGTTTCACAGTTAATAATAATAATAATAGTAAAGTTGATGATTGTGAGATTAATAAAGATGATAATTTAATCCCTCGAACCACATTTGTTGTCGATAGTGGATGCACAATTCATATTATAAATGATATTAACCTGTTCAGTGAGTATATTGAATTAATTCACCCTCATAATATTTGTGTTGCGAAAAAGGGAGTCTCGCTTTCCATCATGTCTGTGGATACAGTGAAATTGAAATTGTTAAATGGAATTATAATCGAATTAAAGAATGTAAGGTATGCTCGGGAGCTGCAACAAAATCTGCTTTCGGTAAAACGAATGAGCAAGTCGGGTTTTGATACTCTGTTTAGAGAGGAATCAGTTGAGGTCATCCAACGCTGCAGTGGGAAAATTGTAACCACTGGGGTTAGCGTGGACTCGGATTTGTACACGATTGATTTTTTGAAAATGTCAAGTCAGTCGTGCAATCTGAGGTTGGAGGATGAATCAAGCCCGCTGACTGTGTGGCATAGGCGTCTTGCTCATTTGAACGTTAATGATGTTAAGTTGTTGTCAAACAGAGGTTTAATACCGAACGTTGACTCCAACCGCAGATTGTTGTGCAAACCCTGTGTTATGGGGAAACAGAGACGCAAACCTTTCCTGAGGCATGAATGAAAAACTAAAAAGCCTTGGAATTGGTGCATACTGACCTCTGTGGTCCGATAAATCCTCCTTCATCTAAAGGAGTGAAATATTTCATGACATTTATAGATGATTATTCCAATTTTTGTTGTGTGTACCTACTGACGAGTAAAATGGAAGCATTCACAAAATCTAGGGAATATCACGAAATGGTCTCAAATAAATTTGGATATAATGTAAAAAGACTCTGCTGTGATCGTGGCACAGAATACACAAATACAACCTTCCAGTCATATTGTGCTGAGAAGGGAATAATTTTTGAACCTACAGTTGGTGGCTGTCCCCAGCAGAATGGGAAGGCTGAGAGGATGAACAGGACACTTTGTGAGAGGGCGAGAACAATGTTATTTGAGAGTTGTCTTGACAAGATCTATTGGTCAGAAGCCATATTGTGCTCTGTCTATATAGTGAATAGATGTCCCACAAATAAGGATTTTGTTATCTTTGAGAGGTGGTTTGATGAAAAATATGATTATACAAAATTAAAGACGTTTGGATGCGACGCATATATGTTGTCATTCAAACATGATTCCAATAAATTTAAAAACAAAAGTGAGAAATAAGTTATGGTAGGGTATTCACCCAGTGGATATAGATTATTAGACACAAATACAAAAGAAATACGTTTGTCACGAGTTGTTGAGTTCTTCGAAAATAAAATAGGATATAATAGTAATAAGTACACAAAAGATGATAATATTTTTAATGAAATTACAGAGTCTAACTTGGAGAATATAGAAGTAGACGGGGATTTAAATTTAGATTGTTTACTACAGGAGGTGACTGATCGTGATAGCATTGCAAATTGTATATATGTTGCTGAGGATGGCATCCCTTTGACGTTTGAGGAGGCGATAGTTGCACCTGACAGTATGATGTGGAAAGAAGCTATTTCAGATGAAATTAAAGCTCTGGATTCCAATCAGACTTGGCAGGTGACCAAATGTCCAAAGGGTGCCCCCACCATCACATGTCGCTGGATATTTAATAAAAAATATGATAATAATAATAAAGTCTTGTATAAGGCCAGACTTGTTGCCAGAGGGTGTCAGCAGAAGAAAGGATATAACTTTGATGAAGTTTATGCGCCGGTGGCGAAACTTTCGACTGTTAGGACACTGTTGGCAGTTAGTAATAGATTAAAATTTTATATTGAACAGATAGATATATGTAGTGCCTTTCTGAATGGTATTCTGTCGGAAGATGTATATCTTGAGATACCAGAAGGTATAGAAACACAGATAAATAAACACAATAATGTAGTAAAATTAAATATGTTGATTTATGGTCTGAAGCAGTGGCCTAAGGTATGGAACAGATTGTTCAACAAATTCCTTGTCTCTCTTGGTTTTGTGCAAAGTAAGGCTGATGACTGCTTATATATTTTCACAAATAAAAATAATAACTCTATAGTATATTTACTCACGTACGTCGATGACGTTATAATAAGTTCGAATAATCAAACACTAATGACATATTTTAAAAGGGAAATTAATAAAAGATTTAAAAGTAAAGACCTGGGAAAAATTAATAAATACCTAGGATTAAAAATTAATCACAATTGTGACGAAAGCATCTTGGAAATTGAGCAGAGAGGTCTCATTGAGACTGTTGCTAAACGTTTTGGTGTTGAAAATTGTGCACCTACCTACACACCTATTGACCCCAAACTCCAATTGGACAGGGATCTCAATGCGTGTGATAGTGTATTGAATAATGACTACCAGCAGCTCGTTGGATGTCTGATGTACCTAATGCTAGGGTCACGACCTGATATTTGCTTTGCAATATCGTATTTTAGCCAATTTTCCAGTCATGCTACTGATGAACATTTTAGGTATTTACTAAGGGTTCTTAAATATTTAGTAACCACAAAAGATAAGAAACTAACATTTACAAATGAACATGATAATAATAACAATATTATAGAGACATATTCTGATGCCGATTGGGGTAATTGTGTGACTACAAGATGGTCAATCTCTGGATATTGTGTCTTTGTCTATGGCTCACTGGTGTCCTGGTCCAGCAAAAAGCAGCCAACTGTAGCGTTGTCTAGCACTGAGAGTGAGCTCATCGCCATATGCGACGCAACTACTGAATCTATTTGGTTTAAATATTTGTTAACTGATTTTTGCATTCAAGTTAAAGACAAGGCCACAATTTATGAGGATAATCAGAGTTGCTTGGCACTCCTGCATTCGGGTAAATGGAATACTCGCAGGTCTAAGCACGTAGATGTAAAGTATCGTTTTGTATGGGATCATGTAAATGTAGACTTTATATATTTGTACGTACCAACTTCTCGACAGTTGGGTGACGTTTTCACAAAGGGCTGCCCGAGGCCTAAATTTATTATGTTTTGTGAGATGTTAAAATTGTTGTAACTTTTTGTATACATTTACCATATATGTTAATATTTTTTTCACGTTGTAATTTTTGTTGTGGTTGACTTTTGTCATTTTTGTGTAATGACCAATTTATAGTTTTATGTCGTTAATTTAGTAATTTGTTTTATATTGACATTTTGTATAATTATAATTTGAGGAGGCGTGTGAGAATGATAGCAAATTATATTATACGTTAGCTTATTATTCTCACATATCATATGTTGTGATAACACTGTTTTTAGTATTATTTGTAATCTGAGATTTTATGTTTGAAACCCAACTGTGATAATATATTTTGTGTGCCTCTTGTCGCTCATCAAACGTTGATGAATTAACATCTTCACCATCTTGTGTAAAAATAAAAGTTCGTGAAAGTGAATATTTGGTGTATTATTTATTTGTTTGTAATATGTGTGTTTGATCTTCTTTCGATGTCATCGTTCAATTAAAGTCTTTCGTCGTCATTTTCATCTGGCTGGACCAGTTGATAATTCCTATTTCTTCACAAGTACAGTAAAATGTGTTGTTCTACACTCCACCTGCACTCATTCACTAACCATTAGCGCTACTACTTTCGACGATGTAAACTAACACTTTCAGGTTGTGCGAACAAACACGACTTTTTTTGTCCATTCACCCGAGAACGCTTAAACTCGTTTCCCACTCAAACTGTAATCTCGTAATGGAGGGAGATCGTTCATCTTCCTCAAACTTATAATTTGTATTCACGATCATTGCATTAAAGTATCTCTAACTAACTTATTCCTTTCTTTGGATTTCAACCTCACTTCAAAATGTGTTTGTCGTCACCCTCTAGCAGCTTATTATAGGCGTTTTTTGAAGTCATGACTAACCAACTCCAATCTCAAAAATTGCCGATGTAAGTAAACAAATTGCAGAAAGAATAGTAAATTATTTTGGTTGTTCAATAACAAATTAGATACGCTCGTAGTTGAGAAGAAATGGCATATTTCAATGACTCAAATCAATACCAATAATTAATGATTATAGTGTTTTCTACTTTATTTTCTCCTATTTTTGTATATCAATTTTCAGCAAAGTGAACCATGAAATAGCGATACGTTCGATGTTTTAAATTATCAGAACAAAGTAGATGATTTTCCGTAATGATTTTTCAGCCTTGACAAACGATTTCTTACAATTTTGTTGAAAAATTGCAGCAAATTTAACAGTTAGTGGGATTTCCAATTGCAGAGAACACCAAAATCAAATGTCCCAGCTAATTTGGAATCTGAATTAAAGATATAGTGCTGCCACAAGTACAAGTTTTTCATATTTCTGACTTGTGTACCACACGATAAATGAAATAGGTATTGATTTCATATGTAGTAGGTATGCTGTTTCTGATTTTTCGTTGTTTCTAGAACTGATAAAATCTTGAAAATCACCAAAGGTTTTTCGTAAAAAGAACGCCTGTTAACAGTGGCTTCAGCGGTGTTTCATTTAACCCTATGTATTTCTTATCAGTTCTAGCAGTCCATTAAACTATATAGTCAAAGGGTAGGAAATCGAAACTGCCCATGTGTCGTCTCCATCATATATATATACTCGAAGGTTTATTCAACTCTCCAATAATATGATATACTTATTTATCTTATCTATTACGCAAATAAATTTTCTTATTCATCAACTTTATTTCATCATCGTCTTTGCTAATTTCGGCCCTCTTGGCCCGTGTACTAAGCAGTGCATTATGTTGGCGGTCAAGTTTTGTTTTGCTCTTTTCCAAGTTCAAGTAATTTCCATTTTCATATAGTTTCGTAATGAGTTTAACTGTGCATGTTTACAATTCTTACTGTGCAATGCCCAAACTGCCCAAAGTTCTCAACCATAAGTGGGATTCATTCAGTTAGATCTTCTTAAACGTAAGTGTGTCCAACTATTAGAGTAGTTATCGCGAGGTCAATTTTTTATGCTTTATTTACTCTTACATTCTCTTATGTTTCTATTCCAATCAGTATCACTTGTGTTATTTTTGTGTCCTTGTAATATCCTCAACCGATTTCATTTCAGATCCGGAAGGCATCCCTTCAAATTCCCATGACGAGATTATTGAGGACCTCGAAACTAGTAACGAATTGTGTCTTCAGAAGATGGTTCCTCTCGATTGGTGGAAAAACACTGACCACTCGGAAGGAGTATAAGGCTACAAAATTGGTTGGCTATTCTCCAGAGCAAATGTACAATATTGTATCGGATGTAGGTAGTTACAAAACGTTTTTACCGTTTTGTAAAAAATCGGACGTTCTTCTGAAAGAGAAGGAGTTCCTAAAAGGTAGACTGGTTATTGGTTTTCCACCATTAGTCGAATCTTATATTTCGCATGTTACCCTCAGAGAGAACGAATTGGTGAAAGCTGTCTGCTCGGATAGTCGCTTATTTGATCATTTAATCACTGTTTGGCAGTTTAGTCCTGGTGTTAAAGAGGCATCAAGCACATCAGTTACTACGTTTTATTTGTCATTTCAGTTCAAATCGTTACTTTATTCCCAAATGGCTAATATGATATTTAACGAATTAGTTCATAAAATGGAGAAAGCGTTTTTAAAAGAAGCGGGCAGACGTTATGGTAGAGCTACTTTAGCGCCTCAAACATTAAAGATTACTAAATCGTAAAAAATTCAATCTAAATCTGTATTCGCTGATATGAATTGGCTTACAAGAGATTAGTTGTTTCAAAATTACAAAAAACCTTTCAATTTTCATTCGCATGGAACAGATGAATTTCGCAGAATAAGTTATCAAATCAGTTTTCAGTTTTTATTTTGTTCTTACAATATTTTTCATAAAACCCTTCGGTTCGAATACTAAAAAACCATTATTTCGTTTCTTTCGTGATATAAAATTAACTGTTATTTTCGAAAATTCGAATAATTGTGATTGATGCGTATATAGAAGTATCATCCTTGTTATCAATAAATTATTTATTTTTATGTTCGCCTATTATGATTCTGTTTTTATATATATAAAAAGAAATATGCTATTGGCTGATTTGGCTAAAGCGCATGTCGTTGACAATTTCTTCAGTGTATCCGAAGAATCTTGAAAATATGTTAAATTCTTTACTTTAAAAAATCTGCGAAAAATTTTTCAAAGATAAAAAATTGTTCTGGTGAGCTTAAATTATTTTGTTTTAATGATTTGCAATTTGTAAGTAAATTTATAATGAATTTTTTACATGAAAAATTTCCCAAGTTCATGTTTATCGTCTAATAGCTACCGTGTTTCCCAAAATGGATGAATCCATATGGAAAACAGGAGCGATCCAAGGGACAGTAACAGCCTGAGAAATAATCAGTCACTGTATCTTTCTTTTGATTGAAGAAAAGACCATTTCTCAAAGAATATTTTGTAATTTGAAACTGAAAAAGAGGAAGAAAGCCAAATAAGTTTATGAATCTGTGATGCCAGCCTACCTGATTGTCTTGAGTAAAAGTCACTACTTAACGGATCAATTATTTAAATTTCTATTCCTCATATTCGCCTGTAATCAGATTTTTGTTTCTCCTAATCAAAATTATGTCCAACAACTTTCTTAGGATCTGGACCAATGCTTGGGTTCACACTTTGACTGTATAGCTTAATGGACTGCTAGAACTAATAAAATCTTGAAGCCAAAGAATGCAGGCGTTACTTTTCGAAAAAGGTACTTTGTGTGAAAACTGAATTTGTATTAAGTTATATTTTCGTGACTCCTAACAATATAAGCAGTGAGAGAACAATATTCTTTTAAGTTTCACTAGTGTTTGTACTTTCACTTATCACCAAAGGTCGTTTTTTGTAAAAAGAAGGCCTGTTAACAGTGGCTTCAGCGGTGTTCCATTTAACCCTATGTATTTCTTATCAGTTCTAGCAGTCCATTAAGCTATATAGTCAAAGGGTTCACAATTGTATATGGTACAGTATCCATTAGTTCACAACCAGATACTGTCCCACTCCTGAACTAAAATTGTGATTGGCTCAGTTTAGGGTGTTGTTATTTCTACCAGCTTGGGTGAGGAGTTGCTCGGATCTGTACTGAATATGAACAAGATTGATCGTACTCCCTGGGTGTTCCTTTATTTTTTGATGTTATGATTATAGTGTGGAAAAATATACAAAAATTTAGCAAAGCTGAAACTACAAAATAAAAAGTCGGTTTTTCATTTCTTTTTTAATATTAATACTTTATAATATTCACAATATTTTGGTACAAAGATTTCATTCTTGACTTGAAGAAAAATAGTATCAGTTTTGATAAAGATGATAAAAATATTGAATGTGTTATTGAAAGTGAAGAAAGTTTTGAAAAATTTTCACGAAAGCTGAAAGAAGCCAACTTCATTTTCAATCCATTCATCAAATACTAGAGATGTGCGTTTTAGTTCATTGGGTGGATTTAGTTCAACAGGTCTCGGTCTTTTGAATGAACTAGTTCAGTGAACTAGTTCAAAATGAACGAAATGAGCTGCATGAATCAAACAAATGAAAACAGTTCTTTCATATTTGATAAGATGAGATGTTTAGTTTGTAATGAAAATATGAGACATATTTTCATGTATAAATTCCTAACTTCGTACTTGGTGATGGTGATGAATTATAAATTTTAAATATATAGTTCGATTTTTAAGAAACTGGATTACTGGAAGTTTGATTATTAATAATTACTAAAATTGTAAATTTTGCGTACAGCATTTATTATGTTTCCTTGTCAAAAAAGAAGTGCCATTTGGTTACATTTCACTGAAATAGAACAAGGCAAACGTGCCAAATGTAATATATGTTATTGTAGCTACAGTATTAGTAATAATTCAATTGGTAATTTGAGTCGGCATGTGAAATTGAAACATCCATTTTTATTTATTCAAAATGAGGAGAATACTGATAGAGAAATACAAGAAATTGAGCAGTTGGAAAATGAATCAAATGTTCCCTCTTCCAATAATAGTCTTACACCAGGTCCATCAAGTTCTTCAGCTCTCATGCCTCTTTCTGCATCTACTTCACAACCATCACAAATAACTCCAGTTTCAACGTCATCTCTAATTAATGCTTCTTTCCAAAAAACCACAATTCATAATTATTTCAGATCAAAAAAACCAGTTTCAGTCTCCTTGACTAAATCATTACATAACCAGCTACTGAAATTCATTGTGAAAGGATATCGGCCTTTTGCTATTGTGGAAGATGCTGAGTTCCAAAAATTTGTAGAGATGTTGTGTCCAGGATATACATTACCTAGTAGAAAATTATTGACAGAATCTTTGCTGGTACATAATTTTCAAGAGTGTGAGGAAACTGTTCAAGAAAAGCTAAATTTGGCTGTTGCTGTATGTTTAACCACAGATTACTGGACTTCTATTAACAACGAAAGTTTTGGTGCAGTTACAGCTCACTTTCTAAATGAAGGAAAATTGCAGTCATTTTTGTTATCATGTGAATACTTTGCACCTCGCCACACAGCTGACAATATCCAGCAATTTTTGACAAATCTTGCTCAAAAATGGAAGATTTCCAATAAAATAACTGCAGTAGTGACTGACAATGCAGCTAATATGATTGCTGCAGTTAACAAATGTAATTGGCGTCATATATCTTGTTTTGCCCATTCCATCAATTTAATGGTACAAGCTGCATGGCAAGAACCTTCAATCAAAAATACTCTGGTTAAAATTAAAGGTAAGATAATTAAAAATAATCTACTAGATTTTATGTGTTGTTTGTTTCTTATATGTTCCTTAATCTTTGTGTGTGTGCAGCTCTATCTGTTGTAGTCAACTCAGTCAACTACTTCAACTTACTTGCAACTTTACTCAAAAATTGTCTATTTGTAAGGAAGATGAAAATTCATAAATTATGATTTCAACATCATTTTTATTAATACCCTATAATTTCTCTATTAATCAGGTATCGTCGAATATTTCAAAAGAAGTTCCCAAGCTAATGCAGAACTGAAAGCAACACAGCAACAAATGAATTTGCCTGCTTTGAAGTTGAAACAGGATGTGGTAACACATTGGAATTCTACACTTGAAATGTTGAAAAGATTTGTGACTAATAAAACAGCACTTGTGTACGTATTAGCTGTATTACAATCCGAACACCACAATACACATGCTAAAGAAATAGTTTCATTATCATCAGATGAGTGGGAATTAGCAGCTCATCTGATAAATGTGTTCCAAATTTTTGACGATGTTACTAGAGAAATAAGTGCTGAGAAGTTTGTAACAGCATCAAAAATTTTGGTCATGCTAAAACTTATTAAAAAAAAAGTTAATCTTCTTCAACAGAGTGATTCACCACAGAGTATAAAAGTAATAGCTGATTTATTGAACAAAAAATTCGATAATCGGTTCAAAAATTATGAAAGTAATGATCTGTTAGCTCAATGCACCATTCTCGATCCTCGATTTAAAAAATTGGGTTTTATAGATGTCACTAAATTTGATTCAGCAGTCCAACGATTGAAAAGAAGGTTACCTCCAGCACCTGAAAATACAACAGTTACAAGCAATTTTGATACTAACGAAACTGGAATAGAATCTCAAAGTATGTGGTCTGATTTTGATGAAGAGGTCAAAATCCTTAGTGCTGCTCATATTCCAGTAGCTGCTGGCATGATTGAAGTGGATAAATACTTGAACGAGCCTCATTTACCTCGAAGTGAAGATCCACTGAAATACTGGGAACAGAGAAAATATATATACCCAGCCTTATATAACTTCATTAAAAAACGTTTTTGTTTGGTGGCAACAAGTGTTCCATGTGAACGCATATTTTCAAAAACAGGCCAAATGTTAACTTTGAAAAGAAATCGATTAAGTTCTTCACACTTAAATAAAATTATGTTTTTAAATTTCAATTGGTAATTTTAAATTTCATCTGTTGTTAACAAATGTTTTTTGTTGTTTTTTTTTTACATACCTTTATAATATTTCTCAACTTGAATAAAAAAAGTTGATTCAACTAAAGAGTAAAGATGTCAGTATCACTATCACATATTTTAAATTTCTTCTATTTTCCACATCTGAGCTTTAGCTTGGTAAACCATGTACTAATTTCTGAAATGACAAAAAGTACCACAAAGAATCACTTTCAAAAATTTTGATTCTCTTTAAAAGAAAAAAAATCACATTTACCGCAAATCAATTAGGTATAGGTACACTGTGGTCTGTAATTTTAATTGAATACCGAGATGGTCATGGCTCAGTTCCTGTAGAAAAATACGTTGAATAAATTTAAATGATATTATAATAAACATAATTGAGGTAAGGTATCTTTCTTAATATAAGGGTTTGAATGAATTTTTACAGGCTAAGATTTGGATAACGGTTGAAAATATTTCTGAAATGATTCCTTTAAACATGCGTATAAAATATTCCTGCAGTAAATTTTCACAATGCCTCAGGGCTTATTTTTTTAAAAAGAATTATAGATAGTACTCGTGATAGCCGATCGAGTCATTGCTGAAAAGAGGAAATATAAGACAAATCTTGAGGCATAAATTTTTGCTCGTAAAATATAGCCATTCATCGATTAATTTTTTCATAAAAGACGGCACCAATTTCAGGATGTAAAGATGTATTCAATAATTACTATCCGATTCTTTTGGTACAATGAAAGATACTCAAAGTCATTTTTCCCGAACAAAATAATGAAAATGAACATATTTCTGAAAAAGAACAAACATTTTGATGAAAAAAATTCATTTCAAAATAAAATATAACTGAAAAGGGCAAGAAATTTTCAGCACATAATTTGACGTACTTAGAATGAAAAATCACTCGGTAACAGTAACTTTCTGCGCTACATCTGGGTCTTTAATTTAAATTATTCAAATAAATCACTAACCTAAATAAAGAAAAAAGCTACATACAAAAGAAGTGAAGAAAACTGCAGTGAAAATGATATTGTAAATTAAGAAAAAAGAAAGAATGAACAAAACTAGGGGAACAAAAAATAGAAAATTGGAAAAATAAATTTAAAAGTTATTCTAACCTAAAATTACTCCTTCACTTTTTTACTACTTGGAGCTTCAGTAGAGGAGGTGGACTTTTTCTTCACAGAACCAGTCTGCAGCCAATTTTTCTGCAGAGAAAACGATGCTTTTTCACTTTTGTAAATAAAAATTCATTTTAACGCTAGTAATAATACGTCGACGAGGGACAGCTATATTACGTAAAAACATTCAATATTTACTTCATCGGTTCATTACAACTAGGATCTTTATTTCTGGCATTATTCACTTTAGTCGAAACAGCATGCCACACAAGATCAGTGGCTAATGGCTATAGCTCGACTAGATGAAACGCGCTCGGTGCCCAACCATTCCTTTAAAAAATCAAGGAAACGTTCAACATATTTTGTAGATAAGTTTTAATGAATAACAAGGGATGAAAATAGGGAGTTTAACCTGCAAAATATTTTCATTTGTCAAAATTGCTGGCATCCGATGATGTAACCAAGACAGCGTTGAATTAGATTCTATAGTGATTATGGAATAGCTATAAATATGATTTCCCTATGGAAAGAGTTGACAGTTGTCAATAAATAACTTAGATGAGCGTTTCAAAATCAATGTGAATATTAAATATACTCTCGAAAAGTAACGAAACAAAAAATAGAAAAATAACTAGCAAATAAATATTACAGAACTTCTGAAGAATTCTTTACTCAAAAAACAAAATTCTTTTATGGATTTGAAGAATTACAGAGGAATTGAGGTACTTACCATACTATCATTATTCAATAACCACTGAAGTTTCGTTTTTTGTTGATTGGTGAGAAATTCCACTCATCCAGTGATTAACAACAATGCTGTGACGTATAAGAGTGAACTAGCTTGTATAACTTTGATTTGATAATATTTTTAGTTCAAAGTGAACTAGTTCATTCTCATCTTTCGGTCTCGTTCATTTAGGTCTTTCAAAAGATTAGTTCAAATGAACTAGTTCTCGGTCAACCGACACATCTCTATCAAATACTAAAAATACGTCAATGAATTCTGAAAAGGTATCTTCTTACCTACTCAATTAACTTGAGACCTGTCACACACATCAACTAAGCTACGAGTTGGACAGGTACTTGGGCTATTTTAAATATGACAAAATTTTTTTGGACACCACAAGCTTATATTGTTTTCATAAAATATTCAACTTACATTCGACATTACATCTATAATCTACAAAATAAATTAGGGTACTTAATTTTTTGGTAAATGTAAATTGAAAAGTGAAAAATTCCCACTCTTCAGTCTCCATTAACTCTAATGATAAAAAAATCTGTATTTCTATACCACTTTGCATGATTCACTGAATCATTTGAAAACAAATACCTCACCCAAGCTGGTAGAAATAACAATACCCCTCAGTTTAATGCTCTCTTTGGGACATTTTGCATTATACCCTATTCCCTTTAAAAATGACATGACGTCATTAAAGCAGTTAACACATATCAGCACAGCTGAGCCTAATCAATACGTTATCAAATTGCAAATTTATAACTTTCTCAGTCACATAATTGTGAATTACTGTTTTTTCCTTCCCCTTTTCTAACACAAAAGTCTCACGGAAGAAAGTTTTTCAAGCAGTTCTAAAGGTCATGATGTCATGAATGTTCTATATTTTTTTTTTGTTGCTGAAAATGCCTGTGTCTTGCTCAGTGTATGGGTGAACTAACAGATTCGATAAAACGAAGCAGCGTCACATCATCTATTCAACTATTTGCCTCGAAGATTGCCATGATCCTGTCATACAGATAAATCCTTTGGAGTAATTTAACTTCATGAATTTGTAATTGAATTTTCTTCGATTTGTTTGCGTTTAATAGCATTAATTCGTCGACAAATCAAAGGGAATTCATCGACGAATTAAGGCTGTTAAATGGACTGGAATTCTCTTTGATCAATGTGTGTTTATAAAATTCATCAACAAATTTGTGACGTTAAATTGACACAAGTTCGTCGATGAATTCTCTTTGATTTGTTTGCATTTAATGACATTAATTCGTCGACAAATTAAGGCTGTTAAATGCACTCAAATCCCCTTTGATCCATCTGTTTATAGATATTAATTCCTTGACAAATCGAAGGGAATTTGTCGATGAATTCTCTTCGATTTATTTGCGTTTATTGGCATTAATTCGTCGACAAATTCCCTTTGATTCGTCGACGAATTAATGCCTTAAATGCATCCAAATCCCCTTTGATCCATGTGTGTTTATAGATATTAATTCATTGACAAATCAAATAGAATTTATCTTTGAATTTTATTCAATTTGTTTGCATTTATCAACATTAATTCGTCGACAAATCAAAGGGAATTTGTCGACAAATTAAGGCCATTAAATATACCTGAATTCCCCTTGATTCTTGTGGGTTTATAGACATGAATTCGTCGACAAATTCCTTTCAATTTGTGTGTATTTAACGACTGATTTGTCAATGAATTCCCTTCAATTTATCAGCAAAATAATGTTCTTAAACACAAATTAATCAAAGGGAATTTATGTGCATTTAATGGCATTAATTCGTGTCCATTTAACGCCCTTAATTCGTCGACAAATTAATGTTATAAAACACACCAATCGAAGGGAATTTGTGTGCATTTAAGAGCCTTAATTCATCGACGAATAAATGTTATTAAGTCCCTTCGATTTGTTGACGAATTAATGTCTATAAACACACACAGATCAAAGGGAATTGGGGTTTATTTAACGGCCTTAATTCGTCGACGAATTCCCTTTGATTTGTCGACAAATTAATGCCATTAAACGCAAACAAATCGAAGAGAATTCATTCACAAATTCATGAAGGTAAATTACTCCAAATTCTTTGATGAATCAAAGAGGATTCCTGTAATTTGTCTTCGAAATTCTCTTCGATTCATCTCATCGGTGAATGAATACAGTTGAAGAAAAGTGTATAATTAACACGAATTTGTTGATGAATGTAAGGGATTTGTTGATGAATTCTTCGGCAACTCACTGAAGCCCTCCACAGTCCACAAAGTAATTTATTAAATATTATATTTACTTTTTGAGAAAGAACACATCATCAGTGTTGCCAACCCAGAATTTTGAAATTACCTAAAATGTAGCTTTGAAAATGCCAAAATGCCCATCAAAATGCCTGGTACATGAAAAAGTGGTGAAATTTCAGGGGTTTGTTATTTTCACACCCAACAAACTCGTGAGTGAATCAGTGGGCTGAAAGTATATGCAGTTTTGTTCAGTTGTTAGGAATATAATTGTGTAAAGGTGAAACCTTCATAATTGATAAGATTGATTTATCATAGAAAATTTAGAATAAAAAATATGAAATGAACTAGAATTAAATAATTTAATTACTACATGATGGAATATTATGGCAAAGAATTAAACATCGAAGTCACTGCTATAAATGACAAATTTATTTAAGCTAGTGAATAAATTATTCAAAATTATTAAAAAAAGGCTAAGTACTGAAGTACTTAATTAACGGGGAGAAAAGTAATATTTGAAAAGTAAGGTGTAATTTTAAATATATTCATTCTTTCGATCATTTTTGAATGAATTCTCATTGTTACAAGCAAATCCCAAATCCTAAGGATGTATTTAGGTATGAGTAAGTGCTCATCTGTGTGTAATTAAGTCCTTTAGTGCAAGAATATACCATGGTGTAAAGTCCTGGTCAGGCATAAAGTGTCCTAGACCTACATATCTGTGGGAGTAGGCACCTTATGAAATTTATTCAATAGCATGCACATTAAAAGAAGGCAATATATTTGCATTCATAAGTCGTATGATTAGTGTGTCTAATTTAAATTATATGACTTATGTCATTCCTTAGAAGTAAAATAATTGATCATTGGTTATGGTTATAAAACCTAATTATGGTATGTGTTCACGTGTGTCATTTTAGATTCTGCCAGAACAAATGGAAAATGAAAATGTTCCCCCGCCTTATGGGCTGACAATGTGGTTGAGTATGTTACCAAATCCTAGTCAACAGCAACAGAGTTACCAAGTTTCAATTAGTTCACTCACTCAAAAAATTTCCAGTTTGTCTACACAACAACAAACTCGCATATGACGCATCGATAAAAGCTTTAATTTGTGATTGGTCAGAATAGAAAACCAATGCAAAATCACAAGTTGTTTTTAAATATTTGATGATACAACGGACATAATTCTTAACTTCATTGTTAGAGGCAGTATGAAACTGAGAGAAGTAATTGATAGCAAATGCAATGTCTGGGTGGGACAGTCTTGCCACATATAGCAAATTCCCAATCATAGCTCTGAATTTGATGTCATAAATACCATCCTTAGGTTTGTTTATTTTTAACCCAGTCCCCATGGGTGTTCATATGGGTTTGCTTTCAGTCATCTTAAATTTTTGAAGAATCTAATCTATATACCTAATATTGTGTTAAAGTGACTGGTTTTTGTGTAATATCATGGTTAATTTCAAATCCGATAAAAAAAAATAGGGTTATTTTCTACCTTAACCATGAAGTATTTATTAAAAGTGTTTATCAGGTCCTTTGTCCATTTGTCATTATTGCCTGAAAGTAGCATATCGTCTACATAGACTATGAAAAAGGCCATTGCTACCTTGTTCGATGTACAAGCAACAATCAATTTTTGACTGGTTATAAAAAAGGATGGTTCATTTATTATTTTCATTATGAAAAATAGTTCAAATTTTTGGTTAATTTCTTTAATTATTGGGGGTGTGTGTATGAGTGTACACAACACCACACAAATACCAATAGCGGTCGGTTGCATGTACTGCGAGGAGTGTGTGCGGGCTGAGCCCAGTAAACAAGTTTAGCTGCATAGACGAATTATACAGCCGTGAGCACAAAAAGATAGTTTGTGGGTTTTACCCCACTGGCCCGCTAGGTGGTTGACGAGTGTGTAATACACACTCGTTCGTCATCGACCACCTGTCGCCACACCACTCTCCTCCTAGTAAGTTTCCGAGGAAACTTACGGTGACCTGTGACGCCAGTCAAGTGTGGTGCGGCGTTCACTACTATGCTCACGGATGTTGTTCACATAGTAGGATTGCCAGGTCTCTTTGGTTGGGGCTTACCAAAGTTGGCTGGGAGAGTGGGATGGGAGGGACTTGTACGGGGTACTTGTGGCTGTGGAGTAGGGCGCACTTGAGTTTGTGATCTCATGAGTGGAGTCTGGGGATGAGACGTGGGAATGCTCATGAGGGGTGGCGGGTAGGTTATTGGCGGCGCCATTAGTGGCGGCATAACCAGGGCCTGAGGATATACCGGTGCCGAAAGTTGTAGATGCGGGGAAATGGGAATTCCAGGTGGAGGCATCACAACTTGGGGAAGTGGCATCAGTGTTGTCGCTAGGGTGAGCGACAGAGCGTTATGTGCTGCAAGCACGGCGGCGGTAAATTGCTCCCACGGCTGTAGTGTTTGATTCTGCGACACAGAAGGAAGCACTGGTTGCAGTACAGGGGGCTGTACCACAGACAGGGTAGGCTCCTGTGTGGAAGCCTGTGGTGGAGCGGGAGTTTGGGTCTGAGATTTGCCGCGTCTTTTGTCCCGCTTGAGCTCCATATAGGAGAGACCACGAGCGTGAGCTTCACTCCGGGTGCCGCCACCTGCCTTATGGTTCAAGCGGGGACGCTTTGCTGGTTTGCCATCAGCGGGGGGACTCTTAGCACGAGAGGTGGACGGCTGAGGCTCGGGGACATTTTCCGGCAAAGGTGTTGCCGTACTTCCTGTCGGTTCAACCTCTTCATGTACTGGTGAGAGTACGCATTGAGGGACTGACGTGGGGGTTGGGGGGAGATGGACAGTTGGGGCTGGAGTTGGGTCAACGTCCATCGTTGTCTCTTCCTGGGCAGTCGGTTCGACCGAAGGGTGAAGTAGAGGCGACTTGCCTTTCAGGACCGACGATGCCTTTTGCGTGGCTACTGGTGCCAACGCGACTTTGGAAGTGGACAGTTGGGGGGACTTCTTTGTTGCTGCAGACGGACGAGTACCGCTGGTATGAAACGTGGCAGTCGCTTTCACTTGGCGCTTCCGAAGAGGAAGTGGTTCAATCTGTTTGACCATCTTGAGTGGTGGGAATTCCCCAGAGGGGAGGCCCGCCGAGGAAGACGGTTGAGGACCAGGCAAAGGTCCCTTAGATTGAATGTGCTGTACAACTTCGGCAAATATGCAGGTGTCAATCCATGCATTGCTTAATTGTACAGCGGTCCAAGCGTGAGGCGGCGTTTCCAACCAGTACGCAGTCTTCCTGGGGAGTGGCACAAAAACCCGAGAATGAGAGCTACAGACAAGGCGGTGCTGTACAAACTCAGAGCCCCGAGTTGCCACTCCAGGAGCAGGCCGGTACTGTCAAAGGAGCACACCTTCACCCCTGGCAGCAGACTCCACCCTCTGCCACAGAGTCGATCGCCATTGCGGTACTTGCGAAGGAGTACGGCTTGCACCCTCTTGTGCAGGTCCGACAGAGGTAGGCGTCACGGATGACACCGATACTTGATCGGATGTAGAGGATACAGGCGATGTCTGCTTCACCGGTAAAGCGTTGGCAGTAGCCGTGGAGGAAGGAGATGGGACAACATCAGCAGGTGACATCGTGTGAGAGAAGGAGGTAGAAGGGGTGCGATAGTTGTCTACACAAGGAGACGACAGTGCATCGCCATTACAGCCCTCTGTTGGTGGAGGTGTAGCACCTAAAAGGGCTGTTTCTTCATCTTCCAAAATCTCAGACATGCTAAGGGAAAGACGCTCTTGGGACATTTCACCAGTCTATTACGCTACGTGAAATATAGTTAAAAGCGCCTGATGAACAGCATGTGATGAAGAGTATATAACTGCTAGATGCGTCAAGAGAAGAGTGAGTTTCTAAAACACGAATTTTACCCGTTTTCTTGACTGTAACCGTAATTTTTTTTTGTCTCGTAAACACGAATGAAGGTGCGGTTGCGTCAGACCCGTTTTCTTGACCGTAACCGTCGTTTATTTTTGTCTCGTAAACACGAATGAAGGTGCGGTTGCGTCAGCTGTTGTTGCACATTAATATTACAAGTTTGTTTTGTAGGCGTGGCCTGTTCGTCTTCCAAGGAGGAAGACGCGTCGTACTTATGCGACTGGGTTGTGCCACGAAACAATTTTTGTAATACGTCATCGTCTACAACGCTTGACTTGTCGTCAGTTGCGTGAGCCGACTTGGACGAGTGTGGGAGAGGAAGGGAAATTGCAATCGGTTCGTCGTCGAGTGTAGCATCAGCTGTTCGACTAAGAGATTGGCAATGGGGTGCGATTGTGTATTTTCCTTCGATAACGCTTCGGGATGTGATTCTTTATTTTGATCATGTGTGATTACAATCAGGGAAGAATTGAGCGTGTTGTGTGTGTGTGGAGACAACGTCGAAGGTTGGGGTGTGGCATTCGGGGATGAGTCTTCATTTTTAGGTAAAACGACCTCAGATGACAAGTCAACTGTCGGTCCCAAAGGATCATCGACGGAAGTTGAGTCATCTGGTCAGCTTCTATATCTGTGTAGACATAGGCCGACTTTAGGCGATCGATTGATACGTGTATGTGTCGTACTTGTATGTCGATCTCGAACAATTTATTCGTACAGTTGAGGACTTAGTATGGGCCGGTGTATGGTGGGTCGAGTGCTTCACAAGGTGTATCAACGCGTAGCCTTACGCTTTGGGCTGATTTCAGATCAGCCGGGACGTATGAGGGAGAGTCGCCGTGATTGCGGGTGATTTGGGTGAATGCATTCGCACTTTCACAAATGCGTTGTGGATGCCCTCGATGTGAGTGACGACACTTGGTGGGCTATCTTCAAAGAAGTCAGCCGGGAGATGGAGCTCTTCACCATAAAGGAGTTGGGCTGGGGATACGCCGAGGTCGGAGATGACCATTGAGCGTAGGCCGAGAAGAATGAGAGGCAAATTGGCTGCCCATTCTCCACGCGAGTCTTTGGAGTTCTCACGGGCCATGATGGTGGCTTTGAGAGTTCGATGCCAGCGCTCTATTTTGCGTGATACGCCGTAGTTGAGATTTTGTGTATTCCCAACTGGTGCGCAACCGAGTTGAATAAAGCGCTTTTGAACTGGCGTCCCTGGTCCGTCGTTATGGTTTTGGGGATGCCGAAGGAGGACACCCAGTGTTGGAGGAAGAGTGTTGTCACTCGATCTGCAGAAATATCCGTTGTCATGATGGCGTGATCCCATCGTGTGGAGCGGTCAATCATTGTCAGACAATGACGAGGACTACTAACCGTCAGCAATGGACCAACGATATCGATGTGCACATGCTTTAAGCGATCGGTAGGGTGGAAAGCTTGGAGAGGGGCTTTGGTGTGTCTACCGATTTTAGCTTGTTGGCATGCGGTGCACTCTTTCGACCAACGTAGGCAGTCAGATCGTAGGCCAGGCCAAATGAATCGATTAGCAATCAGACGGGCAATTGTTCGACTGCTCGGGTGCAAGAGCCTGTGAATCAAATCGAAGATGATTCTCCGATATTTGGCGGGTACAAAGAGTTGTTTTTTCCCCGTGGACGTGTCGCACGTTAAGGGAACGTGTGTCCGGGTACTCTGAACAATTTGAGGATGAGGGCAGAGTTGGGGTCTGCGAGATGTTGTTGGCAAAGGGCCATTTCATTGTATGGCACAACACAGGGAGAGGTAATGGCGGAGATTGATATACGCGACAAACAATCAGCGGCTATGTTGTCCTCTCCTTTGATGTAGCGGATATCCGTCGTGAACTGCGAGATATACTCAAGTTGATTTTGCTGGTGTAGTGAAGCTTTCTCGCATGCCTGAAACAGGGCAGTCGTGAGGGGCTTGTGGTCCATATAGACGGAGAAAACACGCCCCTCAACCAGGTTACGGAAGTGCTTCACCGCTGCAAAAACAGCGAGTAATTTACGGTTGTATGTTGGATATCGGCGTTCAGTGTCTGATAATTTGCGGGAGAAAAATGCCAAAGGCTCAAGCAATCTGGCACCGTGTTGATAGAGGGTAACCCCTATCACGTGGTTAGATGCGTCGGTTGCCACGATGAGTTGTTTGGACTCGTCGGGATGCACCAAAAGAGCAGCATTTGCTAACGCTTGCTTTAGGTCGTGGAAGGTGGTTTCGGCAGTGTCAGTCCAAATTATCGGGGTTTTGTCACGTTTAGTGCAAAGAATTTACTCTGAATGTGAGCGCAATGTTTAATTGTACGCCGGTAGAAATTCACCATTCTGAGAAAGCTCCTAAGGTCATGAATGGTTTTGGGAAGTGGGAAATCGAGTACAGCTTTGACACGTTTTGGAGTGGGTTTGATACCTGCACTGTTGACTCAATGGCCAAGAACGGTGAGCTCTTCACGTTCATGTTCGGACTTGTTACTGTTGACAGTGAGGCCAGCGTTGTAAATACGCCGAATGACCTCGGTAACACGTTCTTCGAGCTCATCAGGGTTGGAGGCGGTAATGAGGATGTCATCAATGTACGCATAAGCGTAGTCGATGTCTCGCAACAATCCATAAATGTACCGTTGGAAGGTTTGGGCAGCGTTTCGAAGTCTGAAGGGCATATAGGGAAATTCATAGAGACCAAAGGGGGTTATTACGGCTGTTTTGGGGATGTGTTCTTCGGTCATCGGCACTTGGTTAAACGCCCGCACGAGATCTAATTTTGTGAATAATTTGGCACCAGCTAGTCTGGGGTGGAAATCCATAATATTTGGGACAGGGTATTTGTTGGGGATAGTTTGTGCGATGAGTGCTCTGTAGTCACCCAGCATGCGCCATGTTTTGTCGGGCTTCATGTGCATATGCAAGGGGGATGACCAGGCACTTTTGGAGGGTTGACAGTCACCATGTTCGAGCATGGTTTGGAAGGAAAGGCGGGCTGCCTTTAACTTCTCGGGATGTAGACGACAAGCACGGCAAAACACCGGTTGACCTACAGTTTCGATGTTGTGGGTGACTTTGTTAGGAGAAATCCTCGGGCGTAAACCTTCTTTACCAGTTACACCGGGAAATTTATCGAGGATTTTTAGGAATCGACTATTTGAGTGGGCGATGGTCAGACAAATCTCCAGGGGATAGTCGATAGGGCGAGGTTTACCTACTACGGCTAGTCCAGTGTTCTTATCAAGGAGGTGACCTTTGTTGACATTGGGAAGCAGTTGGTAGTGGCTAAGGAAGTCTGCTCCGATGATGGGATCAGCGATATCGGCGATGATAAAGGCCCACTAAAATTCGCGTCGAAGGCTGAAATCTACCTGCACCAGCTTAACTCCGTAAGTACTAATTGGAGTTTGGTTCGCAGCGTAGATTTGGAGCTTAGCATTGCATTTCCGGTCTTCAGCTGTTGGAGGTATAGCCGATATCTCCGCGCCAGTGTCGACCAGAAAGTGATGCTTGCTAAGCAGATCTTCTACAAATAGACAGACTGAGGTGAAAACAAGTGGGAGTGCCGTCTTGACTGACTCGTTTACTCGTTTCCCGAATGAGTAGGGAATTTGGAATCGTGGTGATCGCAATTTTGGGGTTTGTCCCACCACAAACATGGGGGGTCAGAGCAGTTGCGCGATTTCCTCCCAAACTGTTGGTGATACCAACAGTAGCCATCGCGTGAATGGGAGGGAGAGCGGGTATTCACCGGTCTCTTACCATCGATGACTCGTAGCATCGTCCTTGGTTTCGAACAACCAGAGCTAGAGTCACGAGAGTGCGATCTGTCTCAGGACCTGGCGTCGCGATGTTCAGGGAATGGGGCGGGATCTTTAGGGGGGTCGACAGAACTCATCTGTTTTCCAGCCAAGAGCTGTTGAAGCAGCTGGGTAATGGTAACTAACTCTGAGGAATTAGCCGTTGGTGCTGTCGACAGGGATGCCGCAGGAGTTGCAATAGCGGAGATGGTGCTAATGGCAGGGGATGTCGACAGGAAGTTTTGCTCGAGAGCTATTGCCTCATTAGCTTCGAGCGCTGCCTGTCGAGAGGTTGCGGGCTTGGTCATGGCCAATGTCTGGTGGATATTGACCGGGAGGGATTGGAAGAGGAGGTTGTGGAGGACATCGTCATTGACTCTTCCTTCGTTTAGCGTGACAAGGCGGTGATGGTACGCCAAAGGCCTCTTGGAAGGTTGACGATGGGTATTCTCCAGAAGAATTCTTATTCGGGTGTAGGAGGAAGGGGAAAATTTATGCTGGATTTGGTTGTGGAGGTTCTACCAAGTGTGCAGCGAGTCGTCGGAACTGTAAAGTAATTCCGACACAGCATTGGCTACCTGGGTTGGCAAGTGGCCGGAGATTGCCAGGTAGAGCTGAGACTCGCTGGTATTGCCGCTGGTGCAAGCAAGATTCTCAATCTGCTGCAGCCAGAGATGCACACTCTTGGCATTGAACGGTGGAAGGCCTGTGAGTAACTGGGGAGGATGTGCTTGTAAAGGAGGCAAGGTGGTACAGCCAATCGAGGCGGAATTTGCTTCCTGCCGGTGCAATTGATGACCAAGGATGGGTGACAACCTCAGCATGGAGCTGTCAACTGGCTGGTGCTGGTTGACCAGAAGTTCCTCTCCTGGAAGGTAATTGTCGAGGAATGGACCGAAGTTTACAAGGGTAGAGGACTGCGGGATTGCCAAGTTCGTCGGTATGTTTGACTAATGCATGCTGGCATGTGGCGTTGAGTGGATGGCAGTCGTTGGTTTGGGCTGGTTCTCCATCCTCTTGGAAGGATTGCTGACTGGGGCCTTTGCAGGCATCAGCGGGAGAACCAGGTTGTCGAGGGACAACGGGGTTAGTTTGGAGGCCATGGTGGTAATTGAAAAAAGAGCCTAAGTTTTCACTTTCCTCATTGGCAGCTGATTGCCAACTGTTTGCTTCTCTTTGGGATGGCTGGTCGGTACTTGCATACCGATGTCGAGCCTGAGAAGAGTAGAGGGAAAACTGAAAAAATAGGGAGATGGAAAGGGAAGGAGAAGGAGAACCTTCTCCATCGGCAGTCGAATGCCGACTGATATTTGTGGATATTGGTCGGTACTTAAGTACCAATGAGCAACGAGGGAAAGGGGAAGGAGAAGGAGAACCTTCTCCAATGGCTGACAAGAGCCAACTGAGTTACTCCTTCCATTGTTGGCAGGTATGCCAACGTTTGAAGAAGGGGCGTGGTTTTGGGAAATCAGCTGTTGAAAGCCGATTGGTTGTTGTTTCCAAGCTAGTTGGAAGTGGTGGGGAAGGAGGTGACGGTTCCTTCCCCTGTTGACGTTGAAATGTCAACAACAAAAATAAAATACTTACGTCAGAGGTCACCACTTGTGGGTGTGTGTATGAGTGTACACGACACCACACAAATACCAATAGCAGTTGGTTGCGTGTACTGCGAGGAGTGTGTGCGGGCCGAGCCCAGTAAACAAGTTTAGCTCCATAGACAAATTATACAGCCGTGAGCACAAAAAGATAGTTTGTGGGTTTTACCCCACTGGCCCGCCAGGTGGTAAACGAGTGTGTAATACACACTCGTTCGTCATCGACCACCCATCACCACAATTATATTTGACTTTTTGTGATGAGAAGTATGTCGTCTACGTAAGTTAATAAGAAGGTTTTATCATTATTTTCATCTTAACAGATGTATAGGCAATGGTCAACTTTAGATCTGTTAAATCCCATTTGTAAGATTTTATTATCTAATAATTTACACCAGGATTTTGAAGCTATTTTGAATCCATACATTGCTTTTTTGAATTTTAAAATTTTGTTTGAAACTATATTTATTTACAATGGTGGTTTTAAAAATAATGGGAAATTTATTGGAGAATTTAAATAGGCTGTTTTAACGTCATCTTATATGATATGGAGATCAAATTTGTTTGCTATTGAGAGAATCCATCTAATAATCCAAGTTGAAGCCACTGGTACAAAGGTTTCTCCTAACTGATATTCAGTTTGTTCTTTAAACCCATAAGCCACTAATCTTGCCTTTGATTTATGATGATTTTTTTCATCAGATTTAGTCAGAAATACTCATATTGTATTTATTAAGTGTGGTTGTTTTTCATAAGTGACTTCCTCCCAAAAACCAATTTCCTTTAATGACTTTAATTCTTCTTGGATAGCAATTTTCCATTCATTTTTAAAAGAATTTTTCTCTATGTCATAATAAGTTTTTTGTATGCAGTCCTCCATGTATTTTGTATCATACTGTCTTGTGACGTTGCAGACTATTGGTGGTACAATATTTAAGTCTCTTATATAATCAGACGGTTTTATTATTAAATTTTCAAAATTTTTTATGTGTGAAATATTTTTGTTTTCATCAAATTTTACATCACAGGCTACATAATTTTAGTCAAAAAGGGACCTCTTAAGCAATATCCTGTGGTAGTATAGCCCATAAGAATATTTTTCTCTGATATGTTTGAAAATTTGGGGTCTATTTGTTTTTGTTTCTTTTTTGTTTGATTAGTTGCGTTTCTTTGTCTGATTTCAATTGGAATATGTTTAAATGCTAATATGCTAATGATCTGAATATTTTAATATAATTTAAATTTGGTTTAAGATTAAAAAATATTTCAAATGGTGTTTTAAAATCTGGATTCAATTTTGTTGGGGATCCATTAATTAAATAAGTAGCTGTAGTTGCCACATAGACCCAAAATTTAAGATCTAAATTACTGTCGAAAATCATTGCTCTGACTCTTCTCATTATAGTTTGATTTTGTCTCTCAGCAATACCATTAAGTTCAGGTGAATAAGGGACTGTAGTTTCTAAAGTAATTCCCTGTTCCTGACAAAAATTTAACATCCTAATATCCGTGTATTCTTTTACATTATAAGTTCTTAGTGTTCCTATAGGGAATTCTGGAAATTTATTTTTTAATGAGTTTACTATTATTTTAAAATTGTTAAATACATCATTACGAGATGTTTTTGGTATCACAAAAGTAAATTTTGAAAAATGATCTATAAATGTTAATAGGTATTTCTGATTTTGAATAGATGTGGAAAATGGTCCCATAATAGCTGATGAAATTAATTGTAATTTTTTTATCAGATTTTGTTCTAAAATTGTTGTGTCCAAGTCCGCTGTTATTAGCAATTTGACACATTTCACAATTTGTAAATTCATTATCTTTAAATTTTAATGATATTGGAATTCCAATTGATAGCTTTTGCAGTAGTTTAAGGTATTTTCCATTAATATATCCCATCCTCCTATGCTATAAGAATTTCTGTTTTTCTGCTATACTATTAGTAAAAGGTATTATTTGATTTTCACTATTATTATTATTATTATTATTATTATTATTATTATTATTATTAATGTGTTTGCGAATTTTCAGTATGATTATTTTCATTTTGGGTATTTTCTAATAAAGTTTCGTTTTGATTATTTAAATTATTATTATCATTATTAATTTCATGAGTTTCAATGTTTTCTTGTGGTGTTATTGTTAGATGTCAGTAGTTGGTACTACTGCAATCAAGATCTCCTACAGTCAATTTCTCGTCGTTTTTATCTGTGTCTTTTTCTTCCTTCTGTTTTCTGGTCAAGAGGTGACGCTCATTCAACCTTGTATTCAATATGGCGATAAGACTCTGATTATGCCTGTTTGTTCCTTTTAATAAATTAAGTTGAATTATACAGTGTTTTTCAAGTTATTTATGAAGATATTCAAGTTATTCAAGTAAATAAATATTTAAACCAAACTCAGTTGTTCGTAATTGGTGTAGGTTTTAAATATAAAGTGATAGCAGAGTTCAAGTGTGTTCGCGTGTTCGCGCCTTTGTTATTGTCAAGAATCACGTTCGTATTTTATGTTACGAAAAATTTCAAGTACGTAAATTTACATCGCGTAATTATTCAAGTTCGCGTCTCAAGAAATTAGCGGGTTGTGTTTGCCGTGTTTGTTTCTTTTATTTTATGGCTCCGAAAACACGCAAAGGCCGTTCTCAAGTTCCTGCTCTTCCGGTCACGAAGAAGAAACAGGCTTCGAAAATCAAGAGGGTGTCATTTAATCCGGTAGTAAATACAGTGACAACAGATACGATAGACGAGATCGTACAAATTCAAGATTTACCGCTCGTTCAAGAACTATCAGATATGGCTGGTGAAATAAAGACTACGTCGAGTACTTTGGCTGAACCGACAATCACCGTTACCTTTTTGGATTCCAGAAAAATAGTCAAGAAGGTTCAACCAAACCAATTGTCATCACCTTCCATCGAGCCGAATCAATATAATGTTATACCGCTACGTATGCTAAGTCAAGAAATTTCGTCTACGTCGTTCTCAAGTCTGTCAAGCAGTTTGTTGAATCAAGTAGAAATATCAAGTTCAAGAAATTCACCGTCTGCCAGGTCTTCGATCTCAAGTCAAGTAAATATTAATAAAAATTATTCAAGTGTTATTTCAGATATTAAGTCGTCGTCGAATGTCGATAGCATGATCGTAGACTCCGCTTCAAACGCACTCGCGGCGCTTGATTTTTCGAAAATGTCGCCGAAAAGTCAGTTTGCTCCCCCTCCCGGACTAACTAACGTCGGTCAAGAGTCAAGTTTTGGTCAAGCACCAAATTTTCAAGAATCAAGAGTAGGCTTCATGCCTACACCTCAAGTATCAAGTTACCCTGCGGCATTTCAAGACTCAAGCTCATTTGTGCGTGATGCGAATCAAACGCTATCGGGTAACATCTATACTCCAACGAATACTTCGTTTCAGTATCAATGTTACCCGACGATGGGCCAATTTCAA
Source organism: Ericerus pela (assembly GCA_011428145.1). Lineage (NCBI taxonomy): Eukaryota > Metazoa > Arthropoda > Insecta > Hemiptera > Coccidae > Ericerus > Ericerus pela. The sequence goes on along the minus strand of WOFM01000585.1, from coordinate 175,297 downwards.
ATGGTTCCATTGATTCCATTACGTACATATGGTAACAATGAGAAGCTTAAGGGTAAGCAAAATTTCAAGATGTGGGAGAGGGATATCAAGAACGACTTAGCGGCGGCAAATGCGATCGAGTGGATCGCATGTCCACGAGCTGAACACCTCAGTTTACCTGAGAACATTCGCCGAGGAGTTGATGCTCAAGTGCAGAACCTGATTCGGATGAATGTAGCACAACCGATCAAGACGCTAATTTTTCATCTCGAATCAGCCTGCGAAATTTATCAAGAGCTCAAGAGGCAGTACAGTAGCAAGACGATTCACGACATGATTGCTGTCATGAACCGTCTTGATGAACTCAAGTATGTAGACAATACCAAATTAATCTTGTTTTTGTCTAAATTTGATGCCGCTCGACGAAGTTTGGTGGAATTTGGTCAAGTTTTTCCACCCTCTTTTTGGTTAATCAAGCTTATTCAAAAATTAAATCCTTCGTTCGAGGCGGTCATCGACACCTTATGTGCACGAGCAGGTGAGGATCTGTCTGAGGAGATGCTACGTACATCCCTTTTGGATTACGTAGAGAGGAAGAAGTCGACGACTGCTAAACCCACGGAGAGTGCTCCGAAACGTCAAGAGTATGCACGGAAAGCAGCGTCGACTCCCTCTACACCTCAGTCAGGTAAATCACCTGCTCCCATATCAAGTTCTTCCTCAAGTAATATTAAGTCCATCGACGAATCAAGTAATAAGTCAAGTATCAAGATACCATCTACGGTCCCCGCGAAACAAAATCAAGACGTCAAGAAAGAAAATCAAGAGAAGAAAGTACGCTGTAAGGATTGCGGCTGGAATGGGCACACCGCGGACAAATGCTTCAACGGTAACAAAAAGGTTTGTTACCGGTGTCAAAAACTGGGACATGAAGCTCGCAACTGTCCTGCGCCGCAACTGGATCCGAACAGTATCTCAAGTGAGTTACATTTAATTAATTTAAATGTAATTAATAATCAAGATTCTTTAAATCAAGATTTACGTAATCAAGATACCGATGTTTTCGTGATTGATAGTGGGGCAACAAATAATGCTGTAGCTCACATTCACCAAGTTTTAAACTATCGAGCTTTCCCAAAAGACAAAACTTTGGGACAAGCTGGTAAAGATAGTGTATTAAAGGCTACGGGTGAGGGTATAATATTATTTACCTTAAATCACGAATCGTCGTCAAGAATATTTACCTTTATTCTAAGAGAAGTCCTAGTAGTTCCCGGTCTTGTAAATGGGCTTGTTAGTGTTAACCATTTTGTTAAAGACAATAATATCAAGTTACTCTTCGAGTCTAATCAAGTTACATTTCACAGGCAAGAAGAGGTTGGGTTAAATAAACCCCTTATCAAGATAATCTCAAGTCAAGATAGATATCAATTTGTCCCTTAAAGTATGAACAAAAATATCAAGAACTACAAAAAGGCTTTATCAAGAATATTTAAAGGTAAATCAATTTTATTATCTGAATACACTAATGATCCGAGTTTGTCAGAAATTGCTGATCAAAGTGGTCTGGGTAATAAAAGTCAAGTCAAGTCCCCCAAATCAAGTAAATCGTCTAGTAACAATAAGTCTGATTGTAATGGGTCTAATGTTGCTACTGACGGGTCCGATGTTGATGACTCCTGGATCAATGAGTTTGATAAAATGGAGTTAAGTAAAGGTCAACAAAATAAATCAAGTAATGTCGATTCCGCAAATTCTGGTAAAATTGTGCAGGATTCGAAGGGGGTATCAAGTCAAGAAAATTCAAGTAATGTTAAGAATAATTCGAATTCTTTACCAGTTTATCGTACGAAAACTGGTAAAAGGAAAAATCGAAAAGTTAAGAAAATGATAAGTGACGAACAAAGAACAAAATTGGTGAATGAAGGGAATATTTGGCATCGTAGGATGGGACATATTTCCTCTCCAAATTTATATCGTCTTTGTTCTGTTGCTATTGGTGTCCCGGACATAATTTGTCCGGACACATTTCAAGATTGTCAAGTTTGTAACCAAACAAAAATGACTCGTAAATGTTTCGATAAAGATCGTGAACGAGCTTCAAGACCAGGTGAATTAACTCACGCTGATGTGATTGGCCCAATTTCTCCCCCTACCTTTGCCAAGAAAAATATTTATCTACTAGTATTTTTAGACGATTATACTCGTTATATTAGTATTTTTGCTCTCAAGAAAAAGTATGAAGTGACTAGGTTTTTCAAGATGTATGTCAAGAGAATTAAGGCTCAATTCCCTCAAGAAGGTCAATGTAAAACTTTACGTTGTGATAATGGTTCTGAATTTGTTAATCAGGCCATGGATCAGTTAATTGAAGAATTAGGAATTGAGAGAGAAACCTCTGGTCCTTATACTAGTGAACATAATGGTACTGCTGAGAGGGCTAATCGAACTATTGAGGTCAAGATTCGTTCATTAATTCAAGAGAGTGGATTTCCTACTTCTTTTTGGGGCTTAGCTGCTGATGCTACCGAATACTTATATAATAGGTCACCACACAGAGCACTAAATTTCAAGACACCCTATGAAATGTTCTACGGTAATAAGCCTGATTTATCAAGTATTCACGTTTTTGGCTGTCTGGCTTATGTACTTCAAGAAAATCAACCTACTGGTCGAAAATTTGATGTAGTTAGTACTAAACAATATTTAGTAGGGTATACTAAAACAGGTTATATTGTATATAATCCTGCTACTAAAAAGATTAGCGTTTCTTGTAATGTCAAATTCGACGAAAGTAAAACATTTAGGGATGCTATTAATGAACGTCAAGAAACTATTCAAGAATTTAGTAATCAAGAATTAGATTTTCCTGAAGAAAATTTAACTCAAGTTGAAAATCAAGATAATTCTCTATCTACTAACGTTGCTTGTAATGATAGTTTGGTAGAGAATCAAGTTGATTCAAGTCCAAGTCCCAATCAAGATATTGCTCCTCCTGTTGTTCAAGTTCAAGTTGGTGAAGATAATTCCCAAGATGAGATAATTGAAATTGATTATAATTGGGATCTTTCTCAAGAAAGTCAAGTGATTGATGGCTCTGTGCAAATTCTTCGTATCTCTGATGCGAATAATAAAAGAGATGAAACAGAGGTTTCTTCTCCTAATGCACCACAATCGTATAAAGAGGCATTAAAATCACCTGACTGGCCTAAATGGAAGGAAGCAATAACTCAAGAGATCAAGTCTCTAAATTGTTACAAGGTTTGGCGTATTGTCCCAAAATCAAATACTAAGGGTCATCAACTACTTCCGTGGAAGTGGATTTTTACCATTAAACCTGATGGAGCTTTCAAAGCTCGCCTTGTAATAGTTGGTGCTGTTGATCAAGAAAAATACTCAACTCAAGATACCTACTCGCCTACTGCAACTGCAACCACAATTCGTTGGTTCTTTTCTTTAGCTTGCAAACTTAAGTTAAGAATTACACAGCTAGATATCAAGACTGCTTTTCTCAATAATGAGATTGATCGAGATAAATATACCTCAATACCTCAGGGTATTGATCTCGACAACAAACTTTATGCACTCAAGTTAAATAAAGCTGTGTATGGGTTAGCTACTGCACCTAGGTCATGGTATGTAAAATTTTCAAGAATTCTCAAGAGTAAGGGTTTTGAACCATTATTACGTCAAGGCTGCATTTTTATGAAATCAAGTGATAATAATTTTGTCATAATGTTAGCTTATGTTGATGACATTTTAATTATGGGCTCTAGCAATCAAGTTGTTCAAGATGCTATCAAGAGTATCCAAGAAAATTTTGAAGTCAAGAACTTAGGTTCCCCAAGTCGTTATGTTGGTTTTCAAATTGAAATTGACAATAACACTGGTAATCTTCGTTTACATCAAGAGGACTATATCAAAACCCTAATTCACGAATTCAAGTTGGAAAATTGTGGTGAACGTTTAGTTCCAATGAACTCTTTCGCCAATTTTCCAAAAATTCAAGAAACACCCCTACCTCCTCATAATTCGTATAGGACGGCTATTGGTTCACTTTTATATTTAGCTAATACTACTCGCCCAGATATTTCTTTTGCGGTAAGTTTCTTAGCTAGATTTCAAGAAAAACCTACGGAGTTACATCGTACTTTAGTAAGTCATGTAGTTCGTTATCTAAAACACACTCCGACATTAGGTTTAACCTACTCAAGTCCTGATGAAGATATTGTTGCGTATGTTGATGCTGACTTCGCAGCAGACAAATCAAGAAAATCCACTACTGGCTATTGTATTAAACAGTTTGGTAATACAATTGCTTGGGGCAGCAGAAAACAAGACGTAATTGCTGAGTCAACTACTGAGGCCGAGTTTGTAGCCGTTGCTGTTGCTTCAAGTCATATGCTCTATTGTAGTAGGTTAACTGAAGAAACTTTTCCTCAGTTTAAAACTCAAGTTACCGTGTATGAAGATAATCAGTCTACCTGTAACTTATTATCTATCTTCTATAATCATGGTAAACTTAAACATATCGAACGTCGATATCTCAAGGTAAAAGAGTATGTTCGTGATAACTTACTCAAAATTATTCATGTATCAACAAATAATCAAGTTGCTGATATTTTAACAAAACCTCTTACGGCTCAGCAACATGAGTTCTTACGTGAAAAACTGTTAAGCAATTAAGATGGTAAGTCAAGAGAGTCACTCAAGTATATCCGAAAACTTTAATTTATCAAGTTACCATCTCTATTGTTCAAGTCAAGTCAAGTCAAGCTAATAAAATTTTTGTTATTCATAAATGAAAATTTGTTAAACTTCTGTTATTCATAAATAGAAGAAATTTTCTCAAAATTTGTAAGTTGTATAAATTTTTGAAAAATATTAACGGTCAAGTAAATCAAGTTTCAAGTTCAAGAATCAAGAAAATAATTACTCAAGTTCGGATAATTCCAAATTGGGTACGAGTTTCGTATTTTCCTAGTTTGCTGAATATAATTCATCAATCGATATCCAGACTCAAAATTATGTTATAATATTGACTCTAACCTCAAGAAATAATGACAAGTTTAGTTCAAGTAAATCAATTTTTTTTTCTCAAGAGTCGACATTTTTATGAAATCAAGTCTTTCTTTTATTATCAAGACCAAGTTGATGTCAAGCAGTCTGATGAACTCATCTATTTAATGTGATGAAATACTAATATATCTGTTTATTGTTCCAGATGTATTCCATCAAGATGAATTCAATTTCTCGATCAAGAATAATATTAGTAATTGTATTTTCCTTTTCAGATACTTTTATAATTTTATGTTTGTTTTTGTTCCTGGTTAATCATGTGTTCTTTATTTTCAGGAAGACTTATTATTTTTAAGTATCATTTTTATTTGAAAATACTAATATTATTTTGTTTGCAGGTGACTCGTTACCTAGTATTAATTTTATGATTCTCATTTTGTTTGTTAATTTTGACGTTTTTCCTTTTTCTCTGGTCAATTAATTTTGTAATTTTATTTGCTCAATTTTTTTTCTGTTTAGTATTATGACCAAAATTTAAGAATTAAGTTTGTTTTGTTTTTGGAGCGTCATACTCGTTTTTGTTTTGTTAAGATTAAGTAAATTCAAGTTCCTGTGATTCTCAAGCTGCTGTGATTCTTCAAGTCTGTGATAACTCAAGAACATCAATTCTCAAGAAATTCCAATAAAAACGGCTCGACACTCGCCAGGAAGGGGGTGTTAGATGTCAGTAGTTGGTACTACTGCAATCAAGATCTCCAACAGTCAAGTTCTCGTCGTTTTTATCTGTGTCTTTTTCTTCCTTCTGTTTTCTGGTCAAGAGGTGACGCTCATTCAACCTTGTATTCAATATGGCGATAAGACTCTGATTATGCCTGTTTGTTCCTTTTAATAAATTAAGTTGAATTATACAGTGTTTTTCAAGTTATTTATGAAGATATTCAAGTTATTCAAGTAAATAAATATTTAAACCAAACTCAGTTGTTCGTAATTGGTGTAGGTTTTAAATATAAAGGTTATTAAATTTATATTTTCAGTTGATGAATTATTATTTTTATTATTAGTTTCAATATGTTGCGTGTAGCAAATCATTTACGTTTAAAATAGTCTGATTTGTACTTATACTTTTATCTGTGATTGTAATATCATGACCATGTTCTCATGTCATCGAGTCACGCAATTATGTTTATCTGTGTTATAATGTTTTTAGTCATTCGATCATACACTGTTGTTGAGTTCAAGTGAATATATAATTGCTCTGAAATTTGTTCTAGTCATTTGTGTTAATCAAGTCTTTTAATATTTTAAAATGTAGTGGTTACGAGATCAAGTTTATTAATCAAAATGTCGTAGCATTTCATCAAGTGTTGGTGTTTTAATTTGGTTCCAGTTCTCAATTCGCAATATGTTATGGGCCCAGTCACTGGTATTGATAAAATTTCAAATTCAACCGTCCATCTTACTTGGTAATGTCTCAACTTGATCGTTTTGTTACAAGAGTTTTTCTTTGTTTTGGCCGAGTGCCTGGTTCCTCTCATCCATTTGGTTACTGAAATTTGTTTATCATGGATGCTGAGAAGAAACACAAATTTGAACTGCTCAATGGAAGCAATTGGCAGAGTTGGAAGTTTCGTTTTGAACTTTTCCTACAAAAAAAGGACTTGTACGATGTGGTGAAAACATTAACTCCTGTACATAATCATGATGAAACTTGGGCTGATAATAATGCTGATGCGATGTACCATATTGCTGTGAATGTTGCGGACAAATTTCTGGAAACTATCTGAGAGTATGAGACTGCTTATCATATGTACGATGCCTGAACTAATATGCATGTTTCCGATTCTGAAGTAAAGCAGATCGATCTTCGAACCAAATTATTTGCGTTGCGTTACAAGTTTGGTGATAATTTGGAAAATTATATCCTTGACTATTGAAATCGTAGTCGTTGTTTATCGGAACTGGGTGATTCTACTTCAACTTGGCAATTCATTTTGCATATGGTTCAAACTCTACCATTGCAGTATTGGTATGTGCACCTGTCTTTAGAAGATCGCAAAACTCTAACGTGGGATTATGCTATAATGAAATTATTGGATCTACATCGCGATCTTCTAGCCGATAATTCATCTCATTCATCGTCATATATATCAAATCCTGCCAGTAATTCATCGAATGCCAAGTCAAACACAGCGTCCAAAATAAAATCCAATGACGAGAAAGCTTTCGTCGCATCTGGTAACGGTAATAATAATAATTTTTGTAATAATTTTCGTAATTATTCACGTAATAATTCGCATAATAATTGTCGAGGTCGCGGCAATAATAATATATGATTTTTTGCAATAATAATTCAAATTCCTATCAATATAATTCTTGAAACAAGGGTTGTTCAAGTGGTAGTAGTAACCTGGGAAACCATTACAATCACAATTCATATTCAAATTCAGGGGAAGATCGGAGCAATTTTAATAATAATTCTTATCACTCTGATAGTAATGGCAATCAAAATTATAATAATGTGAAGTGTCACAACTGTAGAAAATTTGGCCATATTGCTCGCAATTGCTGCGCAAGGACTAACAATAATAATGAAAATAGATATAGTGATTCTTGCAATTTTACTGACAGGGTTGATTGTGTTGAGTCTGAAGGTTATAGTTTCTTTAGTCCTGAGTCCTGTATGTTCACTAGTCAGTCAAATTAGTCAGTTAAGTCTATGGTTAATTTTATTTTGGACTCAGGATGTACCTCGCATATGGTAAACGATATTACACTTTTTTCTAAATTTATTATGTTAAAGAAACCTATGAAAGTAAATGTAGCAAAGAAGGGTGTTGATTTAATTATTTCAGCCGTTGGTAATATTAAATTAAAAAGGAAAGATGGTACTGACATCACCCTAAACAATGTTCGCTTTGCAAAAGAGCTGCTCACGAATTTGCTATCTGTAAAATGCCTCGCCAAATTTTGATTTTTCTCAGAATTTAGTAACGATATTGTTAATATTGTGGATGGCAGAAGTGGACGTAATCGAAAAACTGTCTTAGTAGGTAAATGTACGATGTCAGACTTGTACCAAATTACTTTTTTTTGTAATAACGTAACTCAGTCTTGTAACTTAACGAATAATGTAAATGATAGTCCGACACATTTGTGGCATAAACGGCTTGCACACCTTCATATAGAGAAGATATTAAATTTTTAATGAGATATGGTCTTATACCAAACGATAAATCGTCGGATAATAAACTTTTTTGCGAACCGTGCGTGATGTTAAAGCAGCACAGATTTCCATTTCCGAGACAAGAGAAGAAAACTACTTTCCCACTGGAATTAAATCACACGGACGTTTGTGGTCCACTTAATCCAGTTAGTTATAATTTAAAACGTTATTTTGTTACGTTTATCGACGATTATACCAATTTTTGCCACATTTACCTTTTAGAAAATAAAACAGAAGTTTTATCAAACTTTAAGGATTATCACAAAATGGTGTCCAATCATTTTAATTGTAATGTTATGAGGTTGCGTTGTGACTGTGGAACGGAGCAAAAAAGGTATCAAACTGGAGCCGACAGTTAGTAATTGCCCACAATCTAATGGCAAAGTGGAGCGTTTTAATCGCACTCTTGTTGAAAGGGCTAGAACCCTCATTTGTGAATCTGGAATTAATAAAGTTTTTTGGCCAAAAGCCTTAATGTGCGCCACATATGTTGTAAATTGTTGTCCCACCAACAGAAATTTTATTCCTTTTAACAGGTGGTTCAACAAATGGTATGATTATACAAAATTAAGAGTATTTGGATGCGATGCCTATATGCTCGACTACAAACACTTGTCTAATAAATTTAATGAGAAAAGTCGCAATTTAAAGTTTATTGGGTACACACTGATTGGCTATAAGTTGCTTGATGAGTAACAACGTAAAGTATTTTTGTCCAAGGATGTGGACTTCAATGAGATTTGCAATTGCACTAATAATTACTAGAATGAGGATGCTATATTTAAGGAGGTGACTGAATCTAACGTCGATAGCATTGAGGTCGATGGTACTGTTGATATTGATATCAGTGCTAACTCATGTTTTTCGTTTAATACTATTAATTTGTGTTTTCTGATGTCAAATAATGTTAGTGATAATCCGCAAATGCTGAAGGAGGCAATGGCCTCTTCTGATGCAGCTAAATGGAAAAAGGCTGTAGATGCCAAAATAGCAGCTTTGTCATCCAATTCAACTTGAACTGTTGTTAAAAGGCCTTCGAATGTCCCAACAATTACGTGTCGGGTTTTTACAAAGAAGTATGATAATCACGGTAATGTTACTTTTAAAGCTAGGATAGTAGCAAGAGGCTTCCAATAGGAACGAAACTTCAATTTTGAGGAAGTATACTATCCCGTTGCGAAGCTCTCCACTGTATGTACGTTTTTAGCAATTTGCAATCAATTAAATCTTCACATTCATCAACTGAAAATTTGTAGTGCCTTCCTAAATGGTCACCTTGATGACCTTGTTATGTAGAAATTCCAGATGGGACACACTTGAATTTAAATCGTAACGAGAACGTATTAAAGTTGAATCGTGCCTTGTATGGCTTAAAACAGGCCCCTAAGGTCTGGAACACAATGTTTACACAATTTTTTAAATCATTAAAGTTTAATGTATCGAAGGCAGATGATTGCTTGTTTATCTATAATGAAAATGATAATATAGTCCATTTATTAACGTATGTCGATGATATCTTGTTGGCTTCGAATAACGTAAGATTTATTAAACATTTCAAGAATATGATTTGCAATAAATTTAAATGTAAAGATCTAAATGAAGTGAGTAATTATCTAGGACTCCTAATTTCTTACAAAAAAGGCGAGGGAAAATTATATATTAGTCAAAAGATGCTAATCGATGCTAATCGAGTCCATAGCCAAACGTTTTGGTATTGAAAAATGTAAGCCAACTTACTCACCAATCGAACCTCGCCTTCAGCTGCAGACAAATCTCAATTTAAGTAATGTTACAGCAGGGAAGGATTATCAACAGCTTTTAGGCTGTATTATGCATGTTATGTTAGGTTCCCATCCGGATATTTGTCATTCCATCAGCTACTTCAGCCAGTTCCAAAGTGCGCCAATAACGAGCACTTTTCTTATTTAAACGTGTTCTTCGATATCTTGTAACTACCAAGGACTTGAAATTAACTTATATTTGGAATAATAATTAGAGTAACTTTATACTTAAAAAAATTTATAGCGATGCAGACTGGGCAAACTGCATAATGACTCATAAATCTATTTCAGGTTATTGCTCCTTTGTGCATAACTATTTAGTGTCATGGAGCAGCCAATTGTTGCACTCTCTAGTACCAAGAGTGAGTTAGTAGCAATGTGTTATGCTATGTGTGAGGGTTTTTGGCTTTGTCGCTTACTATTTGATTTTCATGTTAATTGTACTGGTAAATCTGTAATATACGAAGATAATCAGAGCTCTTTAGCTATTATTGAGTCTGGTCGCTGGAATGCAAAACGCACCAAGCATATCGATGTTTGTTACCGTTTTATATGTGATGTTTTAAATAAAAAATTATTTGAGTTTGAGTACGTCAACACCACATCTCAAATTGGTGACATGTTCACAAAAGGTCTTCCGACCGTTGCATTTTAAAAATTCGTTGAGCAATTAAATCTCAAATAATTTTGTGACTAATTTTTCTAGTTACCATCCAGGTGTATGTATCGTGTTTTAATTTTATGTGATTGATCGTTTTTAAATTTTTTAAACCTTTTTTAAACTTTTGAATTTTTATATTTTTACCGTGTATCGATTTTTAAACTCCTATGATTTGAGGAGGTGTGTTGCATGTAACAAATCATTTACGTTTAAAATAGTCTGATTTGTACTTATACTTTTATCTGTGATTGTAATATCATGTCTCATGTTCTCATGTCATCCAGTCACGCAATTATGTTTATCTGTGTTATAATGTTTTTAGTCATTCTGTGAGAATGATAGCAAATTATATTATACATTAGCTTATTATTCTCATATATCATTTGTTGTGGTAATATTGTTTTTAGTATTATTTGTAATCTGTGATTTTATGTTTGAAACCCAACTGAGAAAATATATTTTGTGTGCCTCTTGTCGCTCATCAAACGTTGATGAAACAACAACACCACCATTTTTATGTGGAAATAAAAGTTCGTGAAAAGTGAATATTTTGTGTTTTATTTATGTGTTTGTAATGTGTGTGTCTAGTCCTTGTTCGATGTCTACAGTAATTTAAAGTCTTTCGTCGATATTTTCATACAATTTGATCCGTTGATAGTTACTATTTCTTCTCAGGTTATGGGCCCAGTTACCTGGATGTCAACGTGGTCGCTATTGTTCTAAGTCATCAGTGTTGTGCTGTCAAATCCTGATCGCTTCTTCCATGTAGTAACCATGCCTTCCAATTTATTTTTCGTCTTCTAATATGTTCGCTTCTCGCTGTTCCTGTGATCTTGTTCGAGTTGATTCGTTGGTCAGCGTATTTGATAGTTGCTAAAATTGCTGTTTGGGTGCAACTGATCATCGTTACCTGTCATTGAGATGGACGTTAGGAAACTGAATAATATTGAGCCGTTTAATGGGCGAAATGGCAGAACCTGGAAGTTCCAGATGGAGCTGTTGTTGGCGAAGGAATCATTGGGTAATATTATAACTGATTCTTTATCGACTGTTCGAAATAGGGGAGATGCTTGGTCAAAGGAGAATGCTAAGGCGATGTTCCTGATAGCGAACAATGTGACTGACGAATACCTGGAGATGATCCAGACATATACAACGGCAAAAGAAATGTTTCATGTGCTGACTAATTTGATTGACAATGGCAATGACCAGACGCTGATGGATTTACGAGGGGATTTGTATGCTAAATGGTATGTTTCTGGTACTGATATACAGAGGTATCTGCTTGATTTTCGTGCTCGATGTCGACGCCTGACCGAATTGGGAGACCTGACAACCACCAAACAGTTTATCCTGGTGCTGCTGAGATCGCTACCTGCTGAATTTCGTCCAATTAAAGTTGTTGTGGAGGATGCAGAAGTTGTCACCTGGGACAGTGTGTTCATGAAGCTGAACAACTTCCAGCGTGAACTATTTGTGGATAGTAAGTCGACTGTTAGAGGTAATTCTCTGAATTCTGTATCACAAAAACCTTCAGCAGTACCTGTTACTGGTGAGGAGAACCTTTTCTTTGGCAACCACAACAATGTCGATCGTAATTCTGTTAATGTTAATAATCATTTTAATCGTGGTCGGTCACAAAGTCGTAATAATAACCGTGGTTTTATTCGAGGAAGAGGTCACAATAATAATAATAATTATCACAATTTGTCTTCCAATAGTGAAGGTCGAAATTTTAATAATAATAATAATCACAATTTAGGTTCACAGAATAATAATAATTTTAATGGAAATGGTCGTAATTTTGGTAATGATAGTGGACAGTCAAATGTCAAATGTCACTACTGCAATAAATTAGGGCATATAGCTCGAAATTGCTTTGCCAAAAATAGGAATAATAATCACGAAAATCACAATAATAATAATGGAAATCGATCAAATGATCATAGTAATAATAGTAATAAAAATTCTGCACAGATGTGCAATGAAAATTTTAATGTTAATGACGGTTGCTCTGAAGTGGGCTATAGTTTCACAGTTAATAATAATGATAAAATTGATGATTTGGATAACGTTAATGAAAGTAAAAATTTAGTACCTCAAACCACATTTGTTGTAGACAGTGGATGCACAATTCACATAATCAATGATATCAATTTATTCAGTGAGTATATTAACTTGATCAAACCTCATAATATTTGTGTTGCGAAAAATAGAGTCTCGCTTTCTGTCATGTCTGTGGGTACGGTGAAATTAAAACTTCTAAATGGAATTGTAATTGAATTAAAGAATGTAAGGTATGCTCGGGAGCTGCCACAAAATCTGCTTTCTGTAAAACAAATGAGCAAGTACGGGTTTGATACTCTTTTCAGAGAAGAATCGGTTGAGATCATCCAACGTAGTAGTGGTAATATCGTGACTACTGGAATCAGTGTGGATTCAGATTTATACACGATTAATTTTTTTTAAATACTAAGTCAATCATGCAATCTAACGTTGGAGGATGACTCAAGTCCACTGACTGTGTGGCACAGACGTCTTGCTCATTTGAATGGTAATGATATCAAATTGTTGTCAAACAGAGGGTTAATACCGAAAGTTGATACCAATCGCAGATTGTTGTGTGAACCCTGTGTTATGGGGAAACAGAGACAAAAACCATTCTTGAGGCATGAAAGAAAAACTAAAAAGCCTCTGGAATTGGTGCATACTAATCTCTGTGGCCCGATAAATCCTCCTTTGTATAAAGGAGCGAAATATTTCATGACATTTATAGATGATTATTCCAATTTTTGTTGTGTGTACCTACTGACGAGTAAAACGGAAGCATTCACAAAATTTAGGGAATATCACGAAATGGTCTCAAATAAATTTGGATATAATGTAAAAAGACTCTGCTGTGATCGTGGCACAGAATACACAAATACAACCTTCCAGTCATATTGTGCTGAGAAGGGAATAATTTTCAAACCTACAGTTGGTGGCTGTCCCCAACAGAATGGGAAAGCTGAGAGGATGAACAGGACACTCTGTGAAAGGGCAAGGACAATGTTATTCGAGAGTTATCTTGATAAGATTTATTGGTCAGAAGCCATATTATGCTCTGCCTATATAGTGAATAGATGTCCCACAAATAAGGATTTTGTCCCCTTTGAGAGGTGGTTTAATGAAGAATATGATTATACAAAATTGAAAACGTTTGGATGCGACGCATATATGTTGTCATTCAAACATGATTCCAATAAATTTAAAAACAAAAATGAGAAGTTGGTTATGGTAGGGTATTCGCCCTGTGGATATAAATTATTAGACTTAAATGCAAAAGAAGTACGTTTGTCACGAGATGTTGAGTTCTTTGAAAATAAAATAGGGAATAATAATAGTAATAAATACACAAAAGATGATGATATTTTTAAAGAAGTTACAGAATCAAACTTGGAGAATATTGAAGTAGATGGTGACTTGAACTTGGATTGTTTGCCACAGGAGGCGGCTGGATGTGATGGTACAGCAAATTATATATATGTTGCTGAGGAAGGCATCCCTTTGACGTTTGAGGAGGCGATAGCTGCACCTGACAGTATGATGTGGAAAGAAGCTATTTCAGATGAAATTAAAGCTCTGGATTCCAATCAGACTTGGCAGGTGACCAAATGTCCAAAGGGCGCCCCCACCATCACATGTCGCTGGATATTCAATAAAAAATATGATAATAATAATAAAGTCCTGTATAAGGCCAGACTAGTTGCCAGAGGGTGTCAGCAGAAGAAAGGATATAACTTTGATGAAGTTTATGCGCCGGTGGCAAAACTTTCGACTGTTAGGACACTGTTGGCAGTTAGCAACAAATTTAAATTTTATATTGAACAAATAGATATATGTAGTGCCTTTCTAAATGGTATTCTGTCTGAGGATGTATATCTTGAGATACCAGAAGGCATAGAAACACAAATAAATAAACAAAATAATGTATTAAAATTAAATAGGTCGATTTATGGTCTGAAGCAGTCGCCTAAGGTGTGGAACAGATTTTTCAACAAATTCCTTGTTTCTCTTGGTTTCGTACAAAGTAAGGCTGATGACTGATTATATATATTCACAGATAAAAATAATAATTCTATAGTATATTTACTCACATACGTTGATGACGTCATAATAAGCTCTAATAATCAAACACTCATCACATATTTTAAAAGGGAAATTAATAAAAGATTTAAATGTAAAGACCTGGGAAAAATTAATAAATATCTAGGATTAAATATTAATCACAATTGTGATGGAGGCATTCTGGATATTGAGCAGAGGAATCTCATTGAGACTGTTGCTAGGCGTTTTGGTGTTGAAAATTGTGCACCTACCTACACATCTATTGACCCCAAACTCCAATTGGACAGGGATCTCAATGCGTGTGATAGTGTACTGAATAGTGACTACCAACAGCTTGTGGGATGTCTAATGTACCTAATGCTAGGGTCACGGCCTGATATTTTCTTCGCAATATCGTATTTTAGCCAATTTTCCAGTTATGCTACTGATGAACATTTTAGGTATTTACTACGGGTTCTTAAATATTTAGTAACCACAAAAGATAGGAAACTAACATTCACAAATGAACACAATAATAATAGTAATATTTTGGAAACATATTCTGATTCCAATTGGGGTAATTGTGTGACTACAAAACGGTCAATTTCTGGATATTGTGTCTTTGTCTATGGTTCACTGGTGTCCTGGTCCAGCAAAAAGCAGCCAACTGTAGCATTATCTAGCACTGAGAGTGAGTTGATTGCAATATGTGATGCCACTGCTGAATCAATTTGGTTGAAGTATCTATTGGATGATTTTTGCATTCAAATAAATGACAGAGCCACGATTTACGAAGATAATCAGAGTTGTTTGGCACTTCTGCATTCTGTTAAATGGAATACTCGCAGATCCAAACACGTAGATATAAAATACCGTTTTGTATGGGATCATGTAAATTCGAACTTTAAATATTCGTACGTACCAACTTCGCGACAGTTGGGTGATGTTTTTGCAAAGTGCTGCCCGAGGCCTCAATTTACCAAATTTTGTGAAATGTTGAAATTGTTGTAACTTTTTGTACTTGTTTACCATATATGTCTAAAATATTTTTATGTTGTAATTTCTGTTTTTGTTGACTAATGTCATTTTTGTTTAATGACCAATTTCTTGTTTTATTAGTCTAGTAATTTGTTTTCTATTGACATATTGTATAATTATAATTTGAGGAGGCGTGTGAGAATGATAGCAAATTATATTATACATTAGCTTATTATTCTCATATATCATTTGTTGTGGTAACATTGTTTTTAGTATTATTTGTAATCTGTGATTTTATGTTTGAAACCCAACTGTGATAATATATTTTGTGTGCCTCTTGTCGCTCATCAAATGTTGATGAAACAACACCACCATTTTTATGTGGAAATAAAAGTTCGTGAAAAGTGAATATTTTGTGTTTTATTTATGTGTTTGTAATGTGTGTGTCTAGTCCTTGTTCGATGTCTACAGTCATTTAAAGTCTTTCGTCGATATTTTCATATAATTCGATCCGTTGATAGTTACTATTTCTTCACACATTCAATCATACACTGTTGTTGAGTTCAAGTGAATATATAATTGCTCTGAAATTTGTTCTAGTCATTTGTGTTAATCAAGTCTTTTAATATTTTAAAATGTAGTGGTTACGAGATCAAGTTTATTAATCAAAATGTCGTAGAGTTTCATCAAGGGTTGGTGTTTTAATTCGGTTCCAGTTCTCAATTCGCAATACAATATTTATTTGATTCGTAGAATTTTCATTATTTTGTTGTAATTCATTATTTAAAAAAAAAAAAAATCATTAGCTCGGTTCGATAAGACAACACCAACTCACACCAAGCTACACCAGGAAGGCGATTCCTCAAATGTAGGAATGTTATGTGACTTTGCACGAAGTTTTACTTGAATATTTGTGGAATATCCCGACTGGTGTAAGTTGGTGTAAGTTAGTTTAATCCTATCAAACAGAGCCATTATGTTCATTTGTTCCCAACCATTTGGAAAATGTTCTAGGTTATTCATATTTGAAAATTGAAAAATTAGAAGGTGTAATTGAAAAAAATGGGAATTTAAAGATTGAAAAAATTGTTGGCATAAATTTAGGCATATCCACCAGTAAGAGCTATGCATCAATAAATCAAATTTTAAATTTATTTAACTGAAATTTTTGAACTTCTGAGTTTTATAAAACTACAACATTACCGATTTAATTTGTAATTAAAAGCAATAATTGTGGTAAGAAGAGACCTAGTCAAATGAAAAGACAATAAGTATTAATAAATTTGATAATGAACTAACATTTTGAACAGAGATACGCCTGTTTGTTTTGAACACAGCTTTTTATCAGTATTAGCAGTACAGTATGTATATAGTCAAAGCTTTAACCTACCTTCATTTGAACTTCACTTAAAAATGACTTTTGACACAATTTTGTATTTAAGAATGTGGTAACGTTTTATTTTTACATTGGAACTCTCATGAGAGATACAATGTTCCCATATTTTTAAGTACAAAATTGTGCAAAAAACTTTTTTAAAGTGAAGTTTAAATGAAGGGAGGTTAATGTGACGTTTGTGAATATGGGACCTTAGAGTTCACTCTTGTCTGTACTTCAATCAAATGACGAATAAAATAAAAATGTAACTAAAGCTCTGTTTGATAGGATTACGCTAACTTACACCAGCCTACACCAGTAGGGATATTCCACAAATATTCAAGTAAAACTTGGCGTAAAATTGATGTGAGGTATGAAGAACGAGGATCGAAAGAACTTGAGACTTTAGACTTTTAAGAAGTTTATTCCGCAACTAAAATATATTTTACAAATGAAAAAGTAAATGGTGAAGCAACAGCGATATGCGATCGAAAGTAAAAAAGTAGAAGGGGAAACACTTCGTGACTAGACTGTACGTTATGACATATATATGGAATGATATGATGATGATGATGAAGAATGAGATGAGGTGGGATTTCGTATCAACACCCCCCTGAAATTTTACCGAATGATTTCTTCATCGTGTTTCCTGAAAATGAATTAATAATTATTATTCAAAAAAAATATTAAATACAAAAAAAATACAAGTACAAAAAATTATATGCATAAAGAAAAATTTGGAGAGTAAAAAAAATTAATTTGTTTGTTTATTATTTCTGGTAACTTCGGTTTCTGAAATAAAATTTTATTGCGCTGTGCTTCAAAAGATTAGTAAAAATAAATTAGTATACAATAAATAAATATATAAAATATGGTAACATGCATGCAATAAATGAACATTATCGTGTATATGAATATTATATGGTATATGTAAAAAAAATAAATAAATAAAAATAAAAGAAAATTACAAAATTAAAAATGGTAACATGCGTATTTATTACAGTGTATCAACTAATATTTATATTTCCGCTCGTATGATTCGAGTCGATTCAAAAATGAAAAAAATATTCACGAACATATATACGAATGAATAAAAAAGGTAAAAGAAGGTGATAGAATAAATATGATAAAAGGTTTTTCCCTTTGTGGGTTCAATGAATTCGAGCGTACGTTGCGTATTTAATCTTAAAAGTAACATGAACAAGATTGCAGAATAATATTTGTTGCATCGTATATTATCTTTTCGTACGTTGTATTGTATTCGAAGTGGCGTTTAACATGTTTTAGATAAGGCAACGTTTTTCGGTTTATCATAATTTGCGGTCATGTAATGGGTTTTTATCTCTTGCGATGCTTATTGTTATAGGATTTCCTTTCATACATGCGTGTGGGAATATTCCGTGTATTTTTCTCACGCTTGTTGGAAAGTGTATAGGGTTTTTATTATATAATTTGTAGGGTTTTTACTTGCTCGATTTTCATAATTTTTTCTTTGTTGTAATATTCGAGAAACCTTCGATTTATTTTAAGCATGTATTTTCAAGTAAATCGTACTGTTGGCTATTCTTTTTGACAATAATTGAAGGTTAATATTTCAGCAAATATTTTCGTGTTACGACTTATTTTTTGGACATTTTACGACTTGTAATTGAAATGGGAGAAAATGAATTTATGGACTTATACTTATTTTGACTTGAATTTCGTGTTTATGTATATATATTCGTTTCATTTAATACCTTTACAATAATGTTTTCGAATTTTGATCTATCCAATGATTTTGTTAGAATATCAGCTAATTGATTTTCTGATGTAACTGTTCTAAAAAATATAATTTTGTCCTCATACGCTTCCAAAATTGAATAACACTTGATCATCAGGGCTCGCGATTTTCTCTGACTTCCCCCGGAACATATTTTCTGTGTCGAAATATTGTCTTCCATAATATCGACCATTAGTTTTTCCCCAAAAATTTCAAAATTCATGTATTGCATTACCTTAATCGTATCAAGGGTATCAAAAACTGCAATTATTTCAGCCGCGGTACTTGATGATGCGTGAATAGTTTGTTTACAACAATTCCACTCTACCAAGTCTCCGTAGGCGAATATCATAAAACCAGTTATTGATTTTCCTTTATTTAGATTATTTATTTCTATATTATTGTCGTCAACTTGGGGTGCATAAGATGCGTCAATATATGCTTGAATTCCATCCCCCTTTGATGTAAATTTTAAATTGTAATTTTTGGTTGTGTTAACATATCTGAATATCCTTTTAACGTAATTTTTTAAGGTGTCGTTTGAATTATTCTGGAAGTGAGAAAAAAAGTTTACAGGAAACAATATGTCCGGCCTTGTCAGTCTCGCTAAATACAGTAGTCCCCCTATCATGGATCTATATTCCGTGTCATCTCTGCCATTTTGTATTTTATCAATTTTTAATCCTGTTTCCATGGGTGTATTTGTGTTTTTGAGTTCAGATATTCCGAATTTTTTCATCATTTTCTCTATATGTTTATACTGTGAAATTGTTATGGTGTTATTTTGTATATCTCTGACAATTTCCAGACCTACAAAAAATTTTGGATCATTCGTAATTGTTATTGTAAAATCTTTTTGAAGTTCTTCGTTAATTTTTGTAATGGCAGATTGTGAATTTGATGCTATTAATATATCGTCTACATAACTCAAAAAATATGTTTTTTCATTTTCATTTTTCATGATATATAAACATCTATCACTCTTTGTTTTTTCAAATCCCATTTCTTTTACCTTTGTGTCCAACAAGTCGTACCACGATTTGCTTGAGGTTTTTAAACCATAGATTGATTTTTTTAGTTCGAGTACTTGGTTTCTATTGATATTTATGCCTTCTGGTCTTTTAACAAAAATTGGTTTTATGATGGGTGAATTTAGGTAGGCTGTTTTTACATCATATTGTACCATTATAAGTTTTTCTTTGTTAACAATTGATAGTAATAATCTTATGGTACCTATGGATGCTACAGGTCCATGAGTTTCAGCAATTCCATATTCTGTTCTATCTTTGAAGCCACGTGCTACAAGTCTAGCTTTAGGTTTTGGGTTTCCGAATTCATCAAACTTTATCGTAAAAATCCATCTGGTATCTATTAGTTTTTGGCGATCATAGTCTACTGTTTCCCACACTTTTAAATCATCAAGGGAATTAAATTCGTCATTTATTGCTTTTGTCCATTCCTCCCTGAAGGGGTTTGTTTCTATTTCCGTAAAAGTTTTTGGGATGTTATCTTCTATATATGTTTTGTTGTATTTTACATTTACGTTTAAGATTACTGGGTTTATTATTCCTAAATCATACTCATAATCCATTGCCTTCATAATTATTGGTTTTTTATTTGTTAATAATGATTTTATATTTTGGCTTTCATCCACCTTAACATCACACGAAATATACGACTTTGTGTTATAGGGATCTCCAAGACAATACCCTGTATTCGTATAACCTATCATTATGTTTTTTTCCGCCCTGTGTGCCAATTTTGGGTCAATTTTTTCTTTTAATTTCGATTTTGCTTTTGTTGCATTCTGTTTTCTGACTTCAATGGGTATGTGCCTATAAGCTAATGCACCGAAAACTTTTAAATTTTTCAAATTTGGTTTTTTACCATAAAATAGCTCGTACGGTGTTTTAAATTCTTCATTGGCTTTTGTTGGGGATCTGTTAATCAAATAGGCTGCGGTAACAACAGCATAAGACCAATATTTGATGTCAAGGTTGGCATCAATTAACATGGCCCGTACTCTCCTCATTAAAGTTTGATTTTGCCTTTCGGCAATACCATTTAATTCTGGAGAATATGGAACCACATAATCTATTGTTATGCCAACCTCATTACAGTAATTAGTTATTTTATTATCCGTATATTCTTTTGCATTGTCGCATCTAATAGTTCCTATGGGGTATTCTGGAAATTTGTTTTTCATGGATACTATAATATTTTTGAATTCATTTGTCACCTGGCTTTTATTAGCTATAGGCATGACAAATGTATATTTCGAAAAGTGGTCTATGAATGTTAGGATGTATTTTTGATTGGCTATTGAGGGTGTAAACGGGCCCATGATGTCAGACGAGGTTATTTCGAGCTTTCTTGTGGGTTTAGTTCTTATCCCTGTGTGGCCTAGCTTTGAATTATTGGCTATACAACATATTTGACAGTTTACAAAATCCTCATCTCTAAAATTGATGTTTTCGGGTATCCCTATTGCTAAATTTTTTAATTTTTGTAGATATCGAGCATTTAAATGTCCCAACCTTCTGTGCAATATTAATTTTTTATTAGTATTATTATTATTAATATGGGATTTATTATTATTATCATTATTATTTTTAGGATCTATGTTTAATTCGTAATCTTCACCCCCCTGAGATGATTCAGTGTTATTTTCTTCGACTATTTCTAGTTCTACTGTAAAGTCATCCCATTCATCATTTGTATCTTGAGTAACTGGGGCACATATTATATTTTTTTCAGTCTCTTCGTTATTAATTGTTTTTTTATTTTCTACATTATAATATACGTAGAATATTCCCTCTTCTTTTCTTGCAGTTATTATAATTTCTGCAGTTTCAATGAAATAGATGTTGGCAATTTCTTTTTGTTGATCAATGTTTATTATCCCAGTATTTGTTATTTTAATTGCCGAAATGATGTCTAAATTTAGGTCTGGTACATAATGAACGTCTTTTAATTCAATTAATGATTGGTTTTTGTTGGAATTTTCGACTCTGATCACCATTTTTCCTGTATGTGTGGCATATAAAAATGTATTTCTCCCTGCGCATTGTAATTTTATTGGAGTTACAAATTTTTTTCTATTTGATAATTTGTTGAGATCGGAAGTTAAATGAACTTCTGCGGCTCCATCAAGGATTGCCCTGTTATTTAATGTTTCGTAGTCTCCATTATTATTATTTTTATTATTATTAATTAATTCGTTTAACAGCCACTCATTATTATTATATTTTTTTACCATGCAAGACATTTTCACTTGCTGCTCGGAAATATCTTTTTTATTATTATTAGATGGATTTAAGTTTGTTTTCGGTGGGTAATTTCCTTGACTATTATTATTTGCATTTCCATTGCTAATGTTACTTTGATTATTGTTATTCATACAATTTTGGGCTATGTGTCCGAATTGGTCACATTTGTAGCATTTGGGATTATTATGGTTATTGTTTCTGTTATTCCCTCTGTAATTATTTCCTCTATAGTTAGAGTTTCCCCTGTAATTGTTTCCTCTATAATTACCACCGTTATTATTATTACCATTACCATTCGTATTATTATTATGGCTTTGTTCTGATGAATTGCTATTATTATTATTACTATTTTGACCATTATTATTGAAACCGTTTCTGTTTCCATTTCTAAAATTATTATAATTATTAGGGTTTCTATAATTATTTCTTCCCCTATAGTTATTATTAAATCTTCCTCTATAGTTATACCTATTATTATTTCCGTTATTATTATTATTATTTCTATTCGTATTATTATTATGGTTATTACCATTATTATTCTTTTTTAAAATTTGGTCCCTATACTTTTGGTCTGAGTCCTCTCTTAATATTCTCTTGAAATTATCTAAATTCTTTTCGTTAGGGGGTAAACTTTCATATTGTATTTTGGCAATTTGTTGCTCATAACACAGTGCTAACTGTAAATTCTCTAATTCTTCATTCTCGGTGACCTCTTTACCACTGTCTCTTACATCGGTTACGAGTTCGTCCCATTTTTTTAAGAAGCCTTTCATGTTTCCGCCTGGTTGAAATCTAAATTCTAACCATTTTGCCTTAGCCATATTGGCCGTAACTGAGGTCTTGGTCCCATAAATATTATCTAGTTTTTTGAGCATTAAAATTGCGGTGTTACAATCCCGTATTTGTTTGGTTATTTCATTGGACACTCTTTCTAAGACAAACGCTTTGGCATTGTCCTGCATTTTGCAGTAATTTAGCATTTCTTTATTTGGCCGAAAGTTTAGATCATCAATGTTTTCAATATATGATTGTAAGAATTCGCTTTCCCCAAAGATGTCATAATATCCCGCACCTCGGATGGCTGATATGATCATTCTTCGCCAATCCAAATAATATTTGCCATTAAAAACTTTTCCGAGTGGGGCTTGGATGGGTTTAATTTCGTTCGGGGATGCCATTTTTTCTTTTATTTTTGTAAAACCTAATAAATTTTCTTCTTTATTACAAACAGCTATGTATTTTTTATTTTCGTTGGTTTCTTTTTTTAATTTTTCTATCAAATTTTCCTTTTCACAATTTTCCTTTATATCCAGTTTTTCTAAATTTATTTAATTAAAGAATCTATTCATAAATTTTTCTTTCGATTTAGCAGAACTGTAAATTCTGTTCGAAAAATAATTTACTGAAGATTCTGAAATTACAATATATTTAAGGCTACTAATGTCTTCTATTCTCCCGGATATATCTATTACAAAGGACTCTAATACAATTTCACCCGTGAAATACTTAACGTGGGGTAAATTATAGATTTCTGTTTTTAAATCAACTACTCTCTCTCCCTCAAACTTTTTAACCAATTCTTCCAAATCTTCTTTTTTAATATTATATTCACCAATTTTGGATTCAGACAAATTTATTATTTGGGACATGTACTTTTTTCTTTGTTATTTAATTTTGGGACCTCACTTCAAATACAATTTACAAAGTACGAAAAAATAAATGATTTCAATAAATATTACCTTTACAATAGTTTCTCTTTTTGATTTCTGCTGTGGTTTATCGTTGATTTATGTTTTCTTCGCTGTTGACCTTGGTACTTCCTGCTTTAATTTTAGTTGTGGGTTGTCCGAAAAAGTTGGGTCTTCGATGTTGGATCTCGGTTGAGTCTTCGATGACGGGAGCAGGTTTCCGTTGGTTGTTCTCTTGATCTCGTTGGCGGTCCCTCTGGTTTTAGCGTTCGTTGACTTCCAGTAATGGCCGTTATTTGAGTCCGGAACTTCAGCTATTCTTCAAATTTAAATTTTGATTTTTTCAAAATAAATTCAAATTCGAGATACTTTCTCGAAAAACACGATGACTTTTCGTGTATTATTTAATAAAAAACATAAAAAATTTTACGCACAGCAGTAAATCAAATTTCCAAAAAAAATAATTAATTCATCAGTTTAAATTTTCTAAGTCTCTCCTCAAAGTTCTACCGTAGCGATGGCTACCATGATGTGAGGTATGAAGAACGAGGATCGAAAGAACTTGAGACTTTAGACTTTTAAGAAGTTTATTCCGCAACTAAAATATATTTTACAAATGAAAAAGTAAATGGTGAAGCAACAGCGATATGCGATCGAAAGTAAAAAAGTAGAAGGGGAAACACTTCGTGACTAGACTGTACGTTATGACATATATATATGGAATGATATGATGATGATGATGAAGAATGAGATGAGGTGGGATTTCGTATCAACAAAAATCATATAACATACTGAAATTTGTGGAATCGCTCTCCTGGTGTAAGTTGGTGTAGTCCTATCAAACAGAGCTTATATTTCGTGTTAATACCTACTCTGTTAGTATGTTTGATTAATAATTCCAACAACAAAGCTAGCGAAAGTTGTGTCTACAACTTTTTTACGGTAGGTTACTATTTCTGAGGTTAGATTTAAAAAATTTCAAAATTTTAATCCAATGATTTCATTAATTTTCTTGCAATCATAAGTCATAACAAATGCTTGACTATTTCAGTAGAATTTCATTGAGTCTTTTTTTTTTCGAACAGGTTGCAAAATCACTTTGTGAAAAGTTTATCAGCATGAAGTCTGCTCATTATTCTCTTTCTGACAGTGAATCAGAATTGGAGAATGTTGATAGCGATGACATTATTTTCAATAATGGAGGTGTTAAGTCATCAACTAATTTCCACCATGAACTGAACAATGTACTGGTTTCTCCTCCTTCGAAAGTAAGTATTTTTCAGTGAAATTTTATTTCGAGTTTTAATTTTTACTCAAGTTGATTCCAGTTTTGTTTTATTGTAAAAGAATTGCTATTTTTATAGCGAAAAAATGTTGCCAAGCATAAACGAAACTCCAAAACCACTGCTTGTAATATTAAAAAAAAAGTGGAAACCAAACGTAAAGTGGAGGTTGCAAAACAACCTAAACCAGCGGATCTTTTAAAAGTAAATTTTCTGCTATCGACTGTTTTATTCGTCATTTTTGGGTGTAGTGTATAGTAAATATCAAATTTATTGTAGTTTGTTTCTGTAATTATCGACTCGAATCTGTTGAATCTTGATTTTGGCAGTGACTTACTGAAGGCTTTTCGAACTGCAGATATTCGCTATAATGTACAAGAACAAAAACAACCCTTATCGATCACATGGATCTCAGAAGTAAGCTTTGAAACGTCATTTCATTAATTTCAGTCAAGTATCTAAGCCACCACTATTCACCACAACAGGGTAACCAGTCTGCCCAAACGTTTTTTGAGAACTATATCATATTTCTGTGGACGTGGAAGGATTTTGTTCGATTAATAGCTGAGGGAAGGTTATCATCTGAACTGAAAGAAAGAACTAAGTCACATAATGGTGAATTGACTCTGATAATTTTTGGAGTCGAAGAATATTTTCGGTACATACTCATGAAACTTTTCACATTAATTTTTTTCTTTATTTACGAACGTTTTTATTTTTAATTTTTTCCGTAATTATTATTTAGAAAATCGAAAACCTGGAAAAATAAGGAAACGAATTCTAATGATCCGGAGAAGAAGCGGAATTCAAATAAAGCGTGTAAAAATGAGAAGACTCCAGTTCTAAGCCGAATTGATGTTGAAATGGCCGTCGGAGAGTTACAACTTTTAAAACTGCAGTATAAATTTATTGAAACAAGTCAAGATTTAGGACTGTATATAGCACAGTTTACTAAAGCTCTCACCGAACTACCAATGAAGTAAGGTCAAGTAAATTTAGCTGATGAATTTGGTATTACGTTTGGAAATTAAAAACATTTTTTTTTTTTTAATGAAGATTGGAGCGAAATAAAAGGCAGGAATGTGTCGACTGGTACGCCGCAGGAGACTCGAGAGAGTGTATTCGCGTTGATGCTGCTGGTAATGGATTAATGAACCTTTGGCAACAACAGATCTGCCAATTTCCCAATGTTACTTTGGACATTGCTCAAGCTATTGTTTCAAATTATTATTCGCCGTTAGCTTTGATAAATGTAAGTAAAATTTTAACCGACTTAGTTGTGGTCTCAGTTTTTTTCAGAACTTATTAGAAATTGGCTCGCAACCTTTATTTTTGGAACCACTGGTTGGTCTAAGTTGTAAAAAATTTCTGTAATGATTATCCTTAACGGAAAAAAATGAATACCTACAATCTCAACATAGTCCAGTCAAGACGGATTTCTTATTCAGACTCTTTACTAAATAGTTTGGCTGTCTAAAATAACACACTAAAAATGATATTCCCCCCGCTACAAGCATCCACAGATATGGGATGAATATACCCTTTGAAATAGTTTTTCACATTTATCTCAACAAATATCAATTTTTTCAAAAAATTAGTACGATATAAAAGTATATGGCACTAAATTTCCAGTGAAATGTTTATATAATTTTAGTCATTTGACATCCTCTTCCTATTAAAGGAGTGCAAAAAATTGTACCTTTTCATCTCGCATGGAAATCATAACCATGGTCCATCAAACGACAAAACCCAACCCGTTACTACTTTATAATTTTACATAAATTATGTATGCATTATTTCTAGTTGGAATACATGGGAATACAAATTACGTGAAAATATGAAATGCTAAAACAAAAACAAATTAATATTTGGCAACGTGGTTTTAAAACGAAATGATCATCTTTCGTTTTATGGACTATAGGTATAGTTGCTGTATGATCTAGGGCTTGTAACCAAAATGTTTTTGGCGTTATTGGTTACTGGGAATCAGTAAAAATTTATATTGGTTACTGGTTATTGTTCTTGTTAACCAAAAAAACTTTTCTGATTATTGGTTGTAATTACTATTTATTTGTTGAGACAAATTTCACAGTAGAATAGACAAAAAAAATTTCCTCCACGTCAAACTATCGCTAATTGACAATTTTCCAGGAAATAATTGGTAACTTTCGAAAAAAAATAATCAGTAACATCAATATTTCAGAAAAACCTATGAAAACTTATTCTTTATGGTTATTGTTCTGGTTGATGGTTTCAGCATTTTGTGGGAATTGGTTATGTGAAATTTTTTTATTTTGGTTTTCAGTTCCCAAATCAGTATTATCAGTTTGTTTAGGTTTTTAGTGATTATTGTTTTGGATATGGTTGTGGTTACAAGCACCTAATTGACACAATAACTTTAACTCATAATGACACAATACCCGCGATGCATCCATTTTACATGCGTGTCTGAATACGGGGCTGAGGATTCAGGTACTCCCAGTTTTCTTTCTTTTATTGACTGAAAGTACAGTGAGATTAAAAAAAATATATTTTGAAAATTTTCTGTCCATAATTTTTTTCAGATGCGATAAGAGGGGTAGGTGGCAGAGATAGGAGTGGAAAGATCCCCAAACAAATGATTCGGATCGCGGTTCCTTTTCCATTTTTCAAAAAGTGATTCGAGTCTGGGTCACGAATCACTTACCATAAAAGAATTTGAATCGGGTTAACGGATTTATGAAAAAAAAGGATCTGCCCAAGACTTTGACTATATAGTACTGGACCAGTAAATCTTCATGAGACCAATGTACTTTTTAATGTCAAGACATGTCGGCGAAAAAGTAGGCAACCTTAGCTTATCTTCTGCGTATTATTGACATATCTCTTGAGTTCACCAATTTAGAATACATCTGATAAAGACGTCTCTTAAATTCACAAGGACCATGTACATAAACAAATTAGGTCAGAAGGTACGCTCTAGTTGCCTATTTAGCTCCAGCAAGTCTAACCAGGAATTATCTTGCTTTACTGGTCCAATACTGTATAATCAAACGGTCAGGATCTTTTTGTGGATCCCTTCTGGGTTTGGCAAGATTACAACAAAAACAACTTTTACTAATTTCATACAAATTTTGGAGTATTTCATTATGAATTCTTATTTTATCATTAAATTTACACCAAAATACAAATTTTAAACCAAGGTCAGGCCTCTGCTCCCTTTTACCTTCATTCTCCATATTTTTTTAAATCAAATCTGAAAAATGGATCATGAGAAAATTGATCTAATTGATACTTTGGATCTTTGATGAGAAAATGATTCGAATCACTGATCACAGATTAACTTAAAGAAAAAAACTCAAGTCTGAATCACTTATCGTACAATGGATCCATGATCTGAAAAGTTTGGATCCTGGGCAACTTCTGGCAGAGATATCTGCCTCCGGATCTATTGTAGAATAAGAGGACTGTCCAGATCCCGAGAAAACTTAAAAACTGAAGAAAAGTTAAAATGAAAAAATTCGAAGTATTCCTATTATTTTCCTAATTTTTTCATTTGAGCTATTGAAATAAAAGAAAAAAAAAAGAAAAGTAAAGAACTTGTGGCATAGACCACCTTGTCCCCCATTTTAAAACTCATGAAAAATTAAAATATCGCGAGTATTGCGTCATAAGTAGATGTTATTATGTTAATATAATAACTGTACTTATGCCTTCAGTAGTGAAAAAGTACAATCTTTCACACTCATTTTGTAAGAGTGGAGGACATGAGACCACTAAAATGAATATGACCTTTCTACTATGAAATTTGAGTTATAACATTTTTATACTAAACTACTTTTTCCAAAAATTGAAATTCGTTGAGATAAGCACAAAAACTGTTTGAGGGCATATTCACCTCCATATTTGTGCATGTTTGTGATGGGAGGAATGTGACTTTGAGTATGTTATATAAGATGTCTAAACGAACTAATCACTGAAGGAATCAAAACTATTTTAATTTATCTGAATAATTTTTTCTTGTTTTCATTTGACTGGACTAAAAGTGAATGTTATTTGTTAATAATTAAACATCTCTTTTTGGCACTTGAAATTTGAGTGGTTTTAGGCTTATGATGCATGCTTATCAAGAAAAGAAGCCGAACTTTTGCTGCAAAATATTCCTGTAAGTGTTTCTACAGATTTTGTCGAATTGACTTAATATTTGAAGATCAAATCTCGAGTTTTTATGTTTAGATTCGGAGGATACATGGTCCTCTTACATCAGTGCGAAAAATAGGTCCAGAATTGAGCAAGAAAATCTATCAGTTTTTCTGTGGCGAAGATGGTAACTTATTCATATGGTAAATTAATTAAATTTATTTTAAAAAATTATTTTATTGGACGTGTTTTGTTGTAAGTGCTAAAAATGCTTCCATGTACTGTGACCAATAGCTGAAGCTGTTTAAAGATTGGGTGATACTAATTTATCTTCATTTCTAATTAATATTATTCTCCCTTTTTTATTTATTTTCTTGGTACAATAAAACCTTGAATTTTTAGATGATTTCTTTCTTTCTCTTATTTCGATCCACAATATCTTATGTATCGTCAGTCTTAAAATTGTAAATAATCGGTAGGTTTGAAAAATCGAGCAGTGCAATTGTTCGGCTCAATTATCTAGTGAATGGGTTTATAACATTTTCAGATTAGATTCATAGCCAGTGGTATAGACAATCAAACTTTCAAAAGAGCAAAACAGTAATTAATTTAAAGTGAAACTTTCTTATATACCCACTCGTAGAACAACTTGACACTAAAAAGTAGAAAATATTTCATCAATAAATATGAATATAAAGGGTAAATGAGTAAAAATGAATTCAAGGAGCCAGTATTAATACCAAAAATGAATGAAAAATACACAAAAAATGTAATATTAATTAAAAATTTTATATATAAAAGCCACTTGTCACGAGTGTCTCATGGAAGGAAGTTTTTCCAGCAGATTTACTCGTTATGACATGTTTGAAGTTCCATCTATTTTTTTTGTTGTACACATGAAATTATAATGACAATTTTCAAATTATTCGTGACACATGAAGAAGGATGTATGCTAGCATGCTGCAGGTTGTGGGTTCGAGTCTTATGTATTCTTCTAAATTTTTTTATTCTATTTATTTTTTGTTTTTTTCTATCGCTTTTCAGGCATGTGGTGAAGCTGGTGCGCACAAAGCATGCCCGTTTCTTTTTCTTTTTTTTTAATACAAAACAAGTAAGTTTTTGTTTTGTGGAGGATGCATAGAGATTAATCTTTAAAAAAGATCGATGACTGTTCTCTTACAAATCCTCTCAATAATTTTTAATTCCTTCAAATTTTTTCACGGTTGTAATGATTATCTGTTTCCTCTACAAAACAAAAATTTACTTGTTTTGTATTAAAAAAAAAGAAAAGAAAAGAAAGAAACGGGTGCCCTTTGCATGCACCAGTCTCACCACATGGCTGAAAAATGATAAAAAAAAAATGAAAGTAAATAAAATAAAAAAATTCAAAAGAAATACTTTGGATTTGAAACAATGACCCTCAGCATGCTAGCACACATCCATATTCATTGTGCCATGAACCAATTTTAAATTATTGTTATAATTTCATGTATTCAACAATAAATAGACAAATCTTTGACACTCTCATTCCAACTAAACTTCAAACATCACGTCATAATATGTAAACCTGCTGGAAAAATTTCCTTCTGCAAGACACTCGTCATTTGTCGGTGACGCTTATCATGTGACTACTTTCACAGATATAGTTGGCTATGTGTATATTTCAATTTCAATCTAATTCTAAATCTTTTTTTTCTTCATTATGCATCTGATTCATTGATAATTCCGACCTATTTATGGCTTATGTAGGTCTTTGAATTATTGCTGAGTAGCAGCATTGTGTTCTCTTTAGTATATATATACATTTTAAGTTAATATTGCATTTTCATTCAATTCAGAGCTAAGTTTAAAGTGAGTATACATATAAACTGGACAGAAAAACCAAAACCACATGCCTCTATCATAATCTCATCAAGATATTTAAAATTGATCATAAAATTTTAACTAAAAATACTAAAAATTAGAAAATAATTATTTAAATAAAAAAATTTCTTCAGTATACTACATTTTTAAAACAGACTAAAAAGTATAAAAAATAATTGGACGTGAGGTGAGAGTCTACCACTTTTGTTCTTAACGCCTAGTAGTGCCATCAAGTATTTTTACCCCATAATTTAGAGTCAAAATAAATAACCAGTTTATGAGGGAAATATTCATTTGTTATAACTGATAGCACTGATGAACAAAGCATATTACACTTTGCTGTAGTCCCAAAGTCCTTATCAAATATACAAGTCATTTCACTCCCTGAAAAAATAGGCCCGTCAAATTTGGTTCCATAAATCACTAATGCAGCGCACATTCAGTGGATTGTTTCCTTTAATTCTATATTAATTACATTACAATGGAAATTTTGAAAACAATTGCAAAAGAATCATTGCTTTTAGAAAACTAAAATTTTGCAGACATGCCTCATATTAGCTTGATATTTTGTGAAAATTTAATCAAAATTTTACATTTGGTTATTAAGATATCATCGAAATTATGTCAAATTAAATGATTCAAATTATATGAACTCAAATCAGTTCTCAAGAACCAAAAGTAAGATTGAGCTGAAATTTCGATGAATCATTTTGATATGTTACCTGAAGAATCTATGAAAATTTGAATGAATATCTCCCAATCCCAACGTACTTAATGATTTCAATATTTTCTGTATTATCTATGTTTGTATTCCCGTTATTTACATTATTATTTAAATTTCCTGTTTCATTATTATTATTTTCATTTATGTTATTGTTATTTGAATTTCCTGTTATATTGTTTATTCAACTTGTAGATGTGATATTATCCCTATTTTATATATTACTGTTATTTTTAATAAATTTTGATTCATCGAACGTCACATCTCTGGATATTATAATTTTGTTTGTGCTGGTTTTCAGCCCTTCTGGATTATATGCTACAAACACTAAAGAGGTCAATTTACTATCAAATTTATTCTTTCTTTTCTCTTTAGGAATAATTGCATTGGTAACACAGCCAAAACTTCTAACATTCGATTAGTTTACATCTCTATTATTACAAAGCTTACCCAGAATTTCACTATGATAGTTAAATGTTTGATTGTAAAGATACGTGGAATATAACACAGCCTCAGACCAATAAACATTATTAATATTAGCATGCAACATCGTCTATTGGCTTTCTCAATTAATATACAATTGAGTCATTTTGCTTTTCCATTCATCTGAGGACAGAATGGGATGGTGTTACCTCACTGAATTCCTAAAATTTTGTCCTGAGTCTTCAATCATACATTCATGTACTTGGTTGCATTGTCACAGCATATCTTACTTATGCTTCTGCCAAACATGTTCTTGACTCTGGCTTTGTAATCTAGAAAATGTTAAAATACTTCATCTTTTGTCTCTAATAAGTAAACAGTGAATCATTTATTATCATAACTTGTGGTTGGAATCGGCCCACATAAATCAGTATGGACTAATTCCAGTGATCGAGTAGTTTTTTTATTTGATGTTGTATGAAGCTGTTCGCATTGCTTGCCTTTAATTCAAGACTAACAAAAATTAACATTATCATAATTGAGTTCTTTGATCAAACAGGCTTTCGACATTTTTTTCATTATTTCAAAATTAGGATGCATGCCACAAGTTATCATCGCTTTTGGACACATTTAAATAAGATTTTAAGTTATCATTTATAAAACATTGAACATTATACCTATAATTTATATATCCAGAGATTTACCAAAATTTATCAGCTCACAAGTATTTTCACGAAGTAATTCTATATTTCCTTTGCAATCGAAGTTTACCTTAATACCTAACTGGGTGAGCTTTTTAATAGAGAGAATATTGGTTTGGAATTCATTCGAGTGAAAAACATTATTAATTGTACATTTAACACCTGTTTCAGACAGCATATGATCATACAAATCTTTGTTGCATATACATAGCAGTCTCTTAAACAATCTAATATGGATTAGGCTTTTAAGAATAAATTTATTGACTTTATAAATAAGCTATCATCATTTACCTTATGATTTGTTGCTCCCAAATACAATTTAAAAACTATCTCATCACTCGACCTGTTTCTACAGACATATTTAACAAAGAAATGAACAAAGACAATTCATTGGACTTTGATTTAGTATCGGATGATGATGTAGTACCACTAGTGGAAGTTTCAGACAAATTAGCCTTTTAATTTCTACAGTATTTAGTTACATGGTCAAAATAGTTACAGTTGTAATACTTAACTTGAGATCTGTTAGAGTTTGATTTCAAGTGACAGTCGCGATCAACATGACCTAATTTGCCACAGTCAAAACATTTAACCGATTTATTATCACTGTTATTACTCAACGATGACTGATTATAATTTGACTCACTATTACTTCTATGATCATTATAATTTTTATTATTACCACAATTTCCATTATTACTATCAAAGTTGCAATGAACTCATGTGTTTATGTTCCAATAACTGTATTGCTGACCATTACCAAATTGATTTATAACCATTGACAACTGTAATTCAATGAATTTCAACAACATTGAAGACCCACAAAGCTTCGCATACTCATTCAGTAACTTTAACATGATCTGCTCCAGTTCTAAATTCATTTTCAAGTATCGCCACTACGGTGTTGTAGCTTGAAAGCAGCAACATTAACAGCCATTTGATGATATCTTGCTTTGAGAGGATGATATTTGTGGCTTTCAGATTGACCAATATTTCTTCAGAATGATGAAGATGATCCTTCATGTTACCATAATCTTTCAGGTGTAAGTCCATCCACTTGCATTTGAGCAGGATCTGGTTTGCCACACCAGACTTCAAAACATATGATCGAGCTTTTCAATAATTTTGTATGGTTCAGTGATGTCCTAAGTATACTACATACCACAAATGCATGTCACCAAGAAAACAAAAAGTTGAAGAGAAATATTTATCAGCTTTCTTACAGTAATTGCATCTTATGTTTCCTGCTTAGGTTTGATCTAGCATCTTCACAAGTCCTTCTCCATGAACTGTCACAGAGTTGGAATCTCCAGCCATTGTAGTTCTCTTCTGTAAATTGATTTAAACCACTGCCACGTTCCAGTACATCCAGCTTCGCACAGAAAAGCTGGGCCTTTGTCATTATTGACAAGGTTCACATAAAAGGGGACAAAAACTGATAATGTGCTAACGCAAAATAGAGCTTATATCTGAACACTGCTTTTATTCTGAAAAACTTGTTCTGTATGATAAATCAGTGTCTTTCGTGTCAGATTCTGTTTTATGAATATATCAAGTTAAAGAGGCCGGTAGTAATTATGGTAGGAAAAAAGGGTGTGTCTCTTGTTATCACAGTTGTAGGAAACGTTCGATTAAAGTCCTGCAATGAGAAAAATGTTCATTTAAGCAATGTCAGTTTTACTAAGGAACTACCTGTAACCTCTTATCAGTGAAGTGTCTAGTGTGGCATCTGAAAACACGAATAGCCAACATATATTCGGGAAAATATAATTTGGACAGTACTGCACCAATAATTCACAGTAACAGTAAACATTGTATATCATAAATAAAAAGCAAGGGAGTTGATTCTTGTTCTGACAACAGCCCAGGAGGTTCCTAGCCTAATCTATCTATCACCAATAATGGTGGGACGTTTAGCATGCCTAGGATACCAAAATCTAAGCCATTTTAGCCATTTCATCTAAAACTATTTGTATCAGTCAGCTCAGATTAAGAAGTGATAGGGGAGCCAAGGTCTTCTCACACTAGTTGACAATGATGAAGGTTAAATGCCATAATCAGAAATCATTGCTGGTGTATTTGTAAATTATTTCATAATGTGAGAGCATCCTTTCCTTTCCACCAGCACCTCAAAGTTGATATCATTTCTTATTTTGAAATGACTTTGGAGTTGTTCAAAAATTCACCTGGCTAAGGGGAAACTTGAGATACATATGAAAATACAAATAGTCTTAGAAAGGATCATTAGATAACAAATTTATTTAACATCAACAATAAAACATTTTCATATACAAAAAAATGTGTTGCAACAGATAAAACGGAAAACTCAAATTGTTTCACATTGTCAAAAATTGTTATCAACTGATATGAAACAACTTTTATCCCAATAAGGTGTGATGAAAACAAATGTTAATTAAATCAATACTTGGAGCTTAAAAATGTTTATCAAAATTGAAATAAATTTGTTTTTTACCCTTATAACTGCATTTTTAAATTTTTTTAAAAATAAAAATTGAAAAATACATCAGACATATTTTATGACATACTTAACATTTTCTATTTTGTAGAAATACAAGAGAAATGTGTAATTTAGCTCATGAATCCCAACTAAATTCCATGAAATCAGAATTACCAAATGTAATTGCGAGAAATTAGTCAGTCATAGCACTCATAGCAGTGGCGGAAATAAAAATTTTTCCAGTGTGTTGCAGACTTTGCACACTTAATAGAAAGAGGAATATTAGAATTTAGAAATCATATCTCATTTTGATTTTTAGGTTTAGTCAATTTAAGAAAATTCCGTGTTACAAAAAAATTTCTTGTGTTTCACATGCAATATATGCAACATTAATGTTGCCACCACTGAGTTACACAGAGCTGAAATAATTATGCCATATTTTTGTATGTTTGTATATTAGCTGAAAATTCAGTGGAAATTTCAGCTCAGTCATATGTTTGGTTGTCAAGATATTGCTGAATTTCCACAAATTCCCCAACTAGATTGAATCCTTATCACTTGAATCACTCAATCTAAACAGAATTTCAGCGATATCTTGATAAATAAATGTAAAATTGAAGAAAAATTTTCATAAAATTTTCAACTAACATAAGGCAATGACTCTGAAAAATTTCAGCTCAATATTATATTTGATTTTTGAGATCTCGCTGAAATTCTGTTCAGATGGAGTGATTCAAATACCGATTCCATCTAGTTAGGGAATTCAGAAATATTTTGACATTCAAACTTACAACTAAGCTAAAATATTCACAGAATCTTTAGCTAACATACTACAATGTCTCACAAAAATTTCAGCTCTCTACATATAACAGGTCTCTCCCAAATACATTTGGTAGGTCAGATTTTATGGAATTTAGTTGGGATTTATATTAAAAATTACAAATTTCTCAGTTATTTCAGCAAAATGGAAAAAAGGAAATACACCGTAAATGTCTTCTTCAATTTTTACTGTAAAAAAATTCAAAAATGTACTTATAAGTATAAACAAACAATTTCTTCAAATTGTGAGGTATTTCCTCATAAGCACAATGTATTGAATGAATCATTGACTATACATATATACAATCATAATTAGACTACTAATGTTAAATTTTTTCTACCAAACTTGAATCTGAGAAATGGACCCTACCAACAGGTTTTGCTATTATTGTTAGATCAAAGTTTGAGAGAGAACAGAGAGGTATATGATTCACATCTTCTTTTGTGTACAGTAGCCTACTTTTTTTGTATGGATTTTTCACAATACCTAGTAAAAAAAAAAAAAAATTAAAAAAAGACTATTTGAAAAACAATGTAGAGCAATATTTGCAAAAAAGAAAAGATTCATACTACTGATGCAAAGCGCTAATGTCAGTTAATGGAATGAATTAACACTTGCTAGCTGCACATTCTGTCAGGATAGTTGTTGTTATTCCAAAACCAATAATAAAAAATTACACAGGTCTTACAGGAAAGGAATAAACTTGTGTCTTCTATTTATCTGTTGTAGCAATTATTCATGAACAAATTATTAAAAGTAAGTAGTAACAGGTATGAATGTTCTAATAACATGGGAATAAATTCTTTTCAGGTGTAAATAAAACTCATGATCTTGAAAAATACATTAAATTGTCATTTCTCAGCTCCATTAATGGCAACAACAGCATAACATCGTGGAGACACAATTGGATCAAATAGCCGAGTAATGAATGCAGTTTCAGTGCCCTGAAAAATTTTCAAATTACTAAAATGAATTGTTAGAACTCAAAATGAACATTAATTCAACATACGTATTATTTCAAGTTCCCGGTTAAATTATGTTATCAATTGGGATCTAAAATCAAAGTAGTTTCCCTCTGGTGGCTCATTTGTAAAATATGTTGATTTTAGCAAAATGGGCTGTTCAAAGTACTGAGAAAATAAAATTATCAAAACCAATTGCAAGAGAACCGCTTGTTTGAAATTGAAAATGTTTAAACATGTGGGTATGGTAGTTGAAGATTGTCAGAAAACTTGGCGAAAACAATTCGTTTATTTCATGAGAATATGAGATATCACTGAAATTCTATTCATATTGGCTAATTCAATTGATATGAATTTGAATAAGCTGGGGAAATTTAAAAATATATCTTGAGAAAAAAAGCATGCATTTGAACTGAAAGTTTAGGAAACATATCAATATACATAAGCTGAAAATTCTGTGTAAATTTAACTGAATAAATGCATTTGATTCCCGAGATATTACTGAAATTATGTTCAGATTCAGTGATTAAAAATTTAACTGATGAGAATTCAATTGAGTCGGGGAATTTCAGCAATGTCTTGGGAAAAGCAGTTCTCTTGCAACTGCATTTGATAGATTGTAAATGTTCTCCTTGCTTTAAACAGCCCATAATCCCTTGAACTATACAGTATATAAACTGAACAAATATCATACATAAGGGGTAAAGAAGTGACCATCACATCTCAGACTTGGACACTTTTCTATCAGTTCACTCTATCCATGTAGGCATATACTGTATAATCAAAACAGAATCCCAAAATTAACAAAACTACCAGCGTCTGATGGAGGCTTAAATCCTAGTAATCATGCAAATAATAATGGATTATCATAAAATATTTCACGTTATTATCAAAATAATACCGCATCAACCAATCAAAATGGTTAGGGCAACTTTTCACCAACTATTTACCAGAATAAAACCTACACTACCCAGGTAAAACAAACAGTTCATTTTGAATGGTTGGAGTGTTTTGGTTGTTGTTACCCGGGTGTTACCTGGGTGTACATTCTGAACGCCCCCCAGAGATTAATACTGATTCACACCACTCATTTTTCTACATACCACCTCAAAGTCTCGAATGCTAAATAATTCTGTCTGACCTTGATATGGAAATAAAGTTCTGAACATTCAAGTATTTATTGATAAAAAACTGTTTTATTTAGGAAAGTGAAAGGTAAAAGTTCTCTGAAGAGGCTGTTTAATTTTATACGGATGAAATTCATGAATTACTTTTTTAACAATTACCAAATTTCTAGGATTTTCTTAATAATTTCCTAACTAGAGGAATTAGAGTTTAAAAGCCAGCTGAAAGCCAAAAAATTTTAGAGGAAAAAGCCGAAAGCTGAAAGCTTTAGATGAAAAGTTGAAAGCAAAAGCTTTATGTTTATAGAGACTTTCTTTGTTTACATTTTACTGATGGAAATTTTCAGACTAATATTTTTAAGTTCTCAAAATTATAAAATTTTCTCTAAGCTAATTTCGTAAAAATTTAAGTTATGAAAAAACTGAAAGCTGAAAATTTTAGAGGAAAAAGCAGAAAGCCGAAAACTTTGTGTGAAAAGCTGAAAGCGAAATTTTTATGTTTAAGGTTAAACCAAAAATGGTAGCTTTTTCAATTGGCTTCTAAATTTTGAGAGGAATAGGATTCGTGATTCCGCTGTTTGTAAATAAATGATTCGAATCTTTTCAGCCCCAAAAAAGATTCGAATCCCTTTTTTTTTAAGAATCTTACAAACTCTTGATGT
The DNA here is from genome assembly GCA_011428145.1 of Ericerus pela. Classification (NCBI taxonomy): domain Eukaryota; kingdom Metazoa; phylum Arthropoda; class Insecta; order Hemiptera; family Coccidae; genus Ericerus; species Ericerus pela. Next base: position 136,343 of record WOFM01000585.1, on the reverse strand, counting down.
ACTTTTTTCTTTTCTTTTCTTTTTTTTTTTTTTTTTTCAAACTCGGATCCAAAAACAGCAGCAAAATCTGTTGGTGGAATCCGAATTTGGTGGAAAAACTTCAACATTGATTTGTTAGTCTGGTTACAGTAGTATATATAGTCAGTCGACTGAATATATTATACATAGAAGATTGACAAACCAATGTTAAATTTTCGTACCAAAACTTGGATCTGAAAAATGATTTGACCAGGAGGTTTTGCTACATCAGTGGAATCGAGACTGAATCTGAACTGAACAAAGAACAAATCAATACCTCATTTGCAAGAGAACTGGTAAAAAGATACCATATCTTTGTCTGGGGCACCCAACATTCTTAAAATACGTCTTACAAAAGTTCGGGGCAATACTTTGAAAAGACAGAAAATCTATACAACCAACGTACCACTGTGTTCTAAAAAGAAACCAACCTTTCTGCAACAACCTCTCCATCAAGATTGTCATTTGCTATATGTATATTCAGTCAACAATATAGTCAATGGATCACCCTTTCAGAGCACGTTGGCAGCACCATCTAGCCCCATTTTAAGTCTCAATATTCCCTTACACATAAGTTTTACTTTTTAAAAAGAGATTAATAAATTCAAAAACAAGCAAGAAATAATTTTTACCTCATCAAATAAATAAAGTAATTTATCCAATAAAATCACAGTTTCAACTACCGGAGATAAAGCAGTTTTCAGAAGGAAAAATATTTTCAATCTTTGCCAATGTTCATCATTATCTGATTCAAACAGATCGAGTTCGCCTACAGAAACCTTAAATGAGAATAAAGAAAAAATGAATTATGCGAATAGACGTAAGTCTCAACTACAGAGACAATCTGAAACTAACCTGAAGTGGCAAGTCTAATTTTTTCAAAGCTTTGGTCGCATACTCAGCAAAGGAAACGCATTTATGAGCCATTCGACCCACAATTGTGTCGGGAAGATCTGCAGGACTACATTTCAAAGTTAACAACTTTTGCAGCAAAGCTCGATAATAGAGTGGTTTTGTAGCTTTAATTAGCTATATACACACGGAGAAAATACTCAAATAAATGAAATTCAACACATAATATCGAATAACCGAGACTGAAACAAGTTTTTTTACTTCTTGTTCTTTGAATATTTTCAAAGGATTTTGGGTTCCACACATTCTAGCATCACGTCCCAAGGAAAATTTTTGTGCTCGTAAAAATTCACTCAGGGGGAAACCAAATTCGACGATATTTTTCGAGTTCCGAATGGTTTTCAGTCGATGCCTATAGGGATCTGTAGAGAATTCTTCTTCGATGAGATGATAACAGCAACCGATATTAATTATGGATTTCACCTTCAGATCGCAACTGATGAACAATTTTAAAGAATTTGGCGACAGATTACCACAAGTATGAAGACCAACTATTAGAATGTTGTGCTCAGTTTCTTCTGGAAACTCTTCTGACAATATTTTACCAACATCTGTCTCACTTGAAATACATTCGACTCGCTGTTTGTAAGAAATTCCGAGGACGGTTGGCTGAGTCGAGTCGATAGCTTGTTCGAGCAGAATTTCGGCTTCGCGAATGTTGCCATCGCCGTTGACGTTTTTCAAGAATTTACAATTTCCTTGTTTCGAAACAGACTTCTTTTGGTACATCATCCACTTTTTCTTAAACAAAAATAAACTAATTAATTACGATGAATATTAGCAACAATTAATTAAGAGTAAATGGTTAAATAATGTCGGGGTAACATACTTCAAGCTTTTTCGTTGTTCGAACGGCTCCATCAATATTTGTCGGCTTGTCATCTATCCCCAAAATCCGTAAATTGTGATTCAAAGCTAATATTGAAGGTAAATACCCTTTTCCACTTCCAATATCAACGACAACGGACGATTTCGATGCTTCAGCTAAACAAGCTACAACACTGCTCATGATGCGAACCTCGTACAATTTCTTTATGCTCATATACTCCGTAACTTGGAGTTCTTTTAAATTCGAAGATGAAGAATTGAGCAAAACGTTCATGAGATCTTTTACATAATGAACACCATTCAATTTTTCAATAACAAACTCACCAGCTTCTTTAACGAAATTAAATAATTTACTATGTTTAGGATGCGAAACAGTCTCATTCTCCAACAAATACCATAATTGTTCAATGGCCGCAGTAACACCAGTGCATTCAACTTGGCGACGAACATCGGAAGGAATTTGTTTTTCCCATAAATTATCAACGATAAAATCCACAGTGTGAGCATTTGCAAGAGGTAAGAGAGGTGTCAGAAATTTGGTTACTTTATTCAAGTTATTTTGTAGTTCTTGCTTTTTAGAAAGATAATTCTTCTCCATTTAGCGCTATATCGAGTTTTAGCAGCGAACACAATTGTTTGTAATACGATCGAACTTGATCACGTCGATTAATTAAATCCGTATCGGGACAGTTAGTAGGAGGAAATGATTCAACAGCTGAGAGCAATTTATCGAGTGCACTAACACTTCTAGCTGATAGAGATACTCCACCATGGCTCCATAACGAGGAAAGTGTCCTGGCAATACCTGAGTAATAACCTATTTCAACACCAAATTCAACACCTTTGAGAAATCCAAGCCGAGATCCTCTCAAATTTCCTTCATTGATACCTTTTTGTAAACCATCGGCAAACGCCTGTTCCACGATTTTATTTTCACTGAATGTAATGTCTTCGAATACCTTATTAATTTCTTGATGATCTGACGGTGAAGGTGAATCAGTCATCACCTTTTTTTTAAATAAAATTTTACTTTTTTCAGCCGGACATAGAATGAAATAGTTCAAACGAAAATGCGAAATTCGTAATTTCTAATAACTTTTAATTTCCAAAGACAAAGTGAAGAGCCAACTGCATAATGCTTATAACTTACAAGAATAAGATTATAATATGTCAAGATTCGTGATATGGTAATTTGCGAACAAGCACATGCGAACAATAGTGATGTTTCGTTCTTTGACTATATAGCCAGCTTCGGAATATTTGGTTTTTAGCTTTTAGGTTTGGCTTTTTGAAGCTGTAATTATAAAAATTTAGCTTATTATTGGAATAATACGACGACATGAAGAGCAAATGTTGTTGAGATTGTTAAAAATGGCTATTAATAACAATGAGGATCTTTCATTTGAGAGATTAATTTTCTAGTTCAATAAAAAACAAACGTTGTTCTCGTCACAAAGGTTTAATGCCCATTAAACATATAACGCGGCCATGATGCCAAAGTAGATAGATAAAACCTGGGTAGAATACCACAGGTGAACCGAACAACCACAGATACGAAAGAATGAATCGAATTACATTTACCGTTCATCACTAGTAGGTAGCGCTAATGTATGAGCATAGTGAAGAGGTGACAGAACAACACCCCCCTGAAGCTCTTTACGTAGAGAATACATTTATTTCTAAATTATGACGTTGTTTAAATTTACAAAAGAAATAAAAATTCGATACAGCCTGAAAATTTTAAAATTGACTAGACATTTAAATACAAAAATAATTACGTTATAAATATATCACAGTTATGTTACCAGAAAATGAAATTATGTCTATAGTTTCAGTTAGACAACAAAACGAACTAATATTAAAACATTTTATCACAGTTGTGTTACCATTAGTCACAAAAATTTTCAATTAACGAGCAATATAAAATTTAAAAATAGATACATGTTACAAAAATAGCAACTTTAATTAATTAAAAAATAAAAAATAAGGCAAAACCAATTCAACAAATGTTTGAATCGTCGAAGTAACACATATATTATAGGCAATCGGAGACCTACTAGAATACATTAAATATCGATCTCAAACGACAATCAGAGAACTGTCACCATTGAAGCTTCCAAACTCCGAATATGTTGATTCCCTTGCAGCAAGGGGTACACAAATCATCCCTAACCTGTCAAGGGGCCAAATGGGTGTAGACAAAGCTGCCATCAGCGGCAAACAGTATCTTTTTAATTTAAACGACAACATTAGGGAGAGTCAAACATATCGGGAACGAGGAGCAGTTTCGAGGCGGCTTCAAGATGCTTCCTACTGTCTAACGCTTTTGTTAGAATGTCTGCCTGCTGTTCGGATGTAGCAACCCGTTTAATCAGAATTTCTTTATTTTGTACAGCATCCAGAATGTCATAACACTTGACCATGAGTGCTTTCATTCTTTTATTTTCCCCTCCTTTTGCGATGTGCTCTGCAGAAATATTATCCTCAAATATATCAATTGGACCTTCTTCGCCGAGCAATAACGAGTGAGCAAGGCGAATTAGCCTCAGGTTGTCGAGTGAGTCATGCAAAGCTATTAGTTCTGCAGCGGTAGAGGATGCTGCCATAAGTCGTTGTTTTCTAACGGCCCAACTAACTAAATTGCCATTAGCAAAAATTACGTAACCAGTTACTGACTTGCCTACTTCAATGTCCACAATGTCACCATCAGTGTTACTCACATCAGGGGCATATGAAGCATCTACATAAGCTTCCAGATTTTCCTTTTTTGACTGGTATAATAGACAGTATGATTTAGTATGTGAAATGTATTTTATTATACGTCTGACATTCCACTTATCCGAAGGTGTGGAATTGCCTTGGCGACGACTCAAATAATTCACTGCAAAAGCAATGTCGGGTCTCGTACCTCGAGCCAAGTACAGTAATGCACCAATCATAGATCGAAATTCTCGATCATCTACTCCTTTTTCTTTTTTGTTTATTTTTAGACCAACTTCCATGGGCGTATTTTGCCCATTGGCATTCTCAAGTCCAAATTTTTTAACTATTTTATCAATATAGGCAAATTGAGATAACTTTATCGTTTTATTGGTTTGATCTCTATCGATCTCAAACCCAACAAAACACTTAGGATTATACTCAATTTTCACATCAAAGTTTTTTACAAGACGATCGACAATATCAGTCTTCCAACTTCCTTCACTTGTTACAAGCAAAATGTCATCGACATAAACGGCCAGAAAAGCTATTTTTTCATTAAATTTTCCTTTATAATAAAGACAACGATCTATTTTACTTTGGGTGAAGCCCAGTTCTTTTAATTTTTGTCCAAAAGATTGAACCACGACTTTGATGAGGTCTTTAAACCATATATTGATTTGTTTAATTTCAATATACTATTTTGTGATTCCGGAACATAGCCTTGTGGTAAGGATAGGTACATAGGACGCCAAATTTCACCATTCAGAAATGCTGTTCGCACGTCAAATTGTGTCATTGACCATCCCCCCTATTGGCCAATGAGATCACCCATCGGATCACCCATTGAGACACAACAGGAGAATATGTCTCATCAATTTGATACTCATGCCTGTCCTTACATCCTCGAGCAACAAGTCTCGCCTTTGCCACATACTCAGCTTTTTCATTCTGTTTCACGGTGTACACCCACTTGGTGTCAATAGTCTTACAACCTTTGGACCTAGGAACTTCTTCCCAAACTTTTAAGTTTGTCATTGCGTTGAATTCATCAACCATAGCTCTCTTCCATACATCTTTGAACGCATTCGACTCAACCTCTGAATATTTTTGAGGCACACAGTCCTCTAGAAATCTTAAGTCTGTGTTTTTCTCTACCCTGCATGCAGCTATCACAGGAATATTCGCACTAAACGACTCCTCAGACGGCTCAGGTAATTTTTCTATTTTATTTTGTTCTATGTCTTTTATATTTTTATTTTCGTCGAACCTAATATCACAACTTATTGACACTTTTTCTGTATCAGGATTAATTGTGAAGTATCCTGTATTTGTATAACCGAGAAGCAGATTTTTTTCGCACCTCTGCATAAATTTTGGGTCCACTCGCGTTTCGCCTTTCTTTTTGGCGCGCACAGCAGATTGGTTACGCACTTCTATCGGAATGTGCTTGTAAGCCAAAGCCCCAAAAGTTTTTAAATTTTTTAAATCCGGTTTACGACCAAAAAACATCTCATGTGGAGTCTTATTATCTGGATTGCTCCTGCATGGTGTTCTATTACTCAAATAGCAAGATGTGGTTGCCACAAATGACCAATATCGCATCGAGAGCTGCAAGTCGAACAACAATGCACGCGTCTTTTCGCTGATCACGCGATTTTGCCACTCAGCAAGCCCGTTCAGCTCAGGTGAATATGGCACTACCAAATCAAGCTCAACCCCATGCTCATCGCAAAAATCTCTCATTTTACGATCTGTATACTCACGAGCATTGTCACATCTCAACATGCGATAGGTGACTCAGGGTATTTATTTTTATTTCTCATAAAAATTTTTGAATTCTTCATTTGCCATGCTCTTTTTTTCAATTGGCACAATGATAGTGAAATGGGAAAAATTGTCAATAAACGTTATGATATATCTTTCACCCCTAAATGATTCAACAAATGGCCCCATAATGTCAGTAGATACGATTTCCAGCTTCCTACTGGGTTTTAGACGAATTCTGTGATGGCCTAATCTGTAGGATTTAGCCAACAGACAAATTTCACAATTTCTGAAATCATCGTCTTTAAATACCAAATTTGGAAAACCAGCTGAGCTTTCTCTCAAGTAATTCAAATATTTCGCATTTACATGACCTAATCTACGGTGCCACAATTGTTTCATTTGGGTTGTTTTTGACAACTTCACCTGGGAAGTCTGAGATGCCTGACTTGAGCTAACAACCTGCTTACTCTCGTCGATCTCTTCTCTTTTTTTATCTTGTTCCGTATTTTCATTTTGTTTTTCATTTTCTTTTGTGTTTTCAATCTGCGGTCCCGGGCGCACGTCGACTCGAGTATCTATATCGCACTCTGGCAAAACTTCCAATTTGACCTCAAAGTCGCTCCAATTCGTCTGTTGACTTTCAAGCTCTCTATTTTCATCTTCCTCATCAGCAAACATAGCTCCACATTCACCTTTTTGTATCACTTCCATCCTCTCAAAATCTAAAACCAGTCCACTGCCATTACTGTACGCCGTAGCTAATTTTTGTTTAGTCTGCCTAACGTAGATATGCGCCTTTTTTCCTGACATAACAACTTTGAACACACCTTTTCGTGTCAAACGTGTTGTCGAAAACAGATTATGTTCTAACTCTTCAGAATAATATACATCTTCCAAGTTAATAATCTCCTGTTGACGCCTATTATTTTCCAACATTACGGCAAGCTGACCTTTATGAGTAGCGTAAAATACAGCATCCTTTTTGGCTGACACAAGTTTCAACGGAGGATTAAGTTTTTGAACATCATACATATTTTCAAGGGAATTTACAAGAAACTGCTGAGTACCGGAATCGAGCAAGAATTTCTCAGTTAATTGAATATAAGGCCTTTCCTCCTCAAACGAACTATTCAAAGAGGAATTACTAGACGAACCAGCAGAATCAGAATCGCTGTCCACTGTTTGGACCATCGCCGCATAATTGATTTTTTCTTTTTCCACTTTTTTGTGGATTTTTGGTCATTTTTATTTATTTGTGGTTTAGCAGACGGACATTGACTAACATAATGGCCAATACCGCCACAATTAAAACATTTTATTTCTTTTTTGCTTTGTTTAGGTTCTGTTTTGCTTTCATTTTCTTTTTTTCTTTCAAAATTTTGTTTAAATCCCGAATCACTAGACCCATGTCTTTTTTCCTTATCTTGGTTATTACCCCGATTGTAATTATCAAAACGTTTATTAAATTTATTAAAATTATTTCCATTTTGGAAATTATTGGAATTCACATTCCTTTTTTCTTTTTGCTCACTATAGAGCTTATTGTTTCGATCAATCAATAACCGGTGCAAAACCTCGATAGTTCTTTTTTCCAATGGAAAACTACGAAATTCTAATAACGAAATTTCATAATCCGAAGGCATGGCCATACACAAGTGTTCAGTCTCGTCAGCCTCAGAAAGAATACTTCCAGAATCGCGTAACTCGCGAACTGTCTTCGAAAATAAATCAAGAAATGACCGCATATTCCCCCCTGAGCGAAATCTCATCTCATAGAATCGTCTTTTTGCATTGATATTGTCAATGGGCGTAGTGCCACGATATCTAGAGTCTAATTTTGCAAAAATATCGCCAACGGAAACGGCATCCCTTATTTTCTCAATAATATCAAAACTCATACGATCAAAAACAATCGCTTTCGCTTTTTCCTGTTTTTTAATGTATTCCTTCTGCTCCGACGTTCTTTTTTCTGATTCCACCTTGTATACCGCTAATTCAGTCTTTTTATCATCTAAAATTTCAGCAAAACCTTCACCTCGCAAAAAACACATCACCGTCAGTCTCCAGGCCTCATAATTTTGCCCTTTGAACTTGTTTTTCGGTGTTTCATTTGACATTTTCAATTTTTAATTTCAGAAAAGTGAAACAAAATTCAGCAATCAGAAAACCAATTCTCAGAAACTGTCCTCTGATGTCAATGGATCGAGTACCTCTAAATGTATCTCTCAACGGTCCCCCGAATTCAAAATTCAAAAATCAAATTTCAAATTCTCTATTGATAATCGCCAAGTTCAGTGCAACAAATCCAAAAATGATCAAAACGAGCAGGGATCACAAAATTATTATCTAAATAGCTCATAAGATCGCAGAAACAATTTTCAATATGATCAATAATCATTAAATAAACGATCAATACCGTTTTCAAATCAAAATTTCAACTTTAAATTTAAAATCCCAAAATGCAAAATTCTATCAGAGCCCAATGACTCGATCTAACTGAATTACAACCCACAATCCAAAATATTCATTCACAAAATGAAATATATGCAAACAAATACATGAACTATTAGTGGAAATGCATAATGTGCGAGAATATTATTGATTCAAATTAAAACTGTTACAAAATTACTTGTTTTCAAGTTCAAACTAGATACCAGATTTAGCAGCTTTTCTTGTCTTTACTTGCTGGTAACGGTTTCAGATTTGAATTTTTCAGCAACAAACTGATGATTTCAAACGGCGAAATTTCAAAGGTTTTTACCTCGGAGGTTTTCGATACCCTTTCTGCGATCCAAATTCACCTGCCAACGTAACCCGATGACCAAATTTGGACTCCTGCAGCTTCACAATCTTTCATTTTTCAGTTTCGATGATCAGAATCAGCGGACACAAGGACGGCCAAATCCAACCAAACGACAAAAAACGGATGGGAAATGATTAATTATATGAAGTAATGAACATAATAAAACATGATACTTTGCTGTTTGATGAATTTTCTATGTTTCAGCTACTGCCATATTGATTCTTCCAGCAATGATTTGGCAAAAAATTGAATTAACTGGATGGGTGAACAATCACTTTCAGCGGATATGTCGGCCGAAATTCACATTGATTTCCCCAATTTGGCGAATGAATTACGTCCCACAAACAGCAAAATGAAATGAATCATACAGAAAAACAAAATTATTAATTACTTACAACATTCTAAATTTTTTGATTCCAATCACTTGAATGAAATACTACGAATGAAAAAACGAATTAATCACTGAAAAAGCTTTCCCAAATGCTCTGCTATCATGTTGAGATTGTTAAAAATGGCTATTAATAACAATGAGGATCTTTCATTTGAGAGATTAATTTTCTAGTTCAATAAAAAACAAACGTTGTTCTCGTCACAAAGGTTTAATGCCCATTAAACATATAACGCGGCCATGATGCCAAAGTAGATAGATAAAGCCTGGGTAGAATACCACAGGTGAAACGAACAACCACAGATACGAAAGAATGTGTGAGAAAATACGAACTGCCAACGGATCGAACTACACGAAAAGCAACGACAAAACCTACACTGATGAAAAGATTGAACGACGACTAGAAACACACATTACGAACACATAAATAAAAAGACTAAATATTCACTATTTCACGAATTTTATTCCACATAATGTTAGCGGACATGTTGATGTTACGACGGTTGATGAGCGACGAGAAGGCATACAAAACATATAATCACAGTTGAGTTACAAACACAAATATCACAGATTAATAATAACAACAAAAACAGTGTTGCCACAACATGTGATGTGCGAGAATAATAAGTCAACGTATAAAATAATTTGCTATTATTCCCACACGCCTCCTCAAATTATATTTATACGATAAAGTCAAAAATACTATTAAACAAATTTTCTAAATTTATAAAGTCATTAAAACAAAAATGACAAAGGTCAACAATAACGCAACAAATTTACAACAGACAAAAATATCAACACAAATGGTAAACATATACAAAAAGTTACATTAATTTTAACAGTTTACAAAACATATCAAATTTGGGCTTCGGGCAGCCCTTTGTGAAAACGTCCCCCAACTGTCGCGAAGTCGGTACGTACGAATACTTAAAATCTATATCTACGTGATTGCACACAAAACGGTACTTTACGTCTATATGTTTGGATCTGCGAGTATTCCACTTTCCAGAGTGCAGAAGAGCCAGACAACTCTGGTTATCTTCATAAATCACAGCTCTGTTATTAATCTGAATGCAAAAGTCACTTAACAGATACTTCAACCAGATCGACTCAGTGGTAGCATCGCATATTGCAATCAACTCACTCTCAGTGCTAGATAGTGCTACAGTTGGTTGCTTTTTGCTAGACCAGGACACCAGTGATCCATAAACAAAGACACAGTAACCGGAGACAGACCGTCTTGTGGTGATACAGTTACCCCAATCGGCATCAGAAAAAGTTTCTAAAATATTGCCGTTATTATCATGTTCATTAGAAAATATTAATTTTTTATCTTTTGTGGTAACTAAATATTTAAGTACTCTCAATAAGTATTTATAATGTTCGTCAGTGGCATAACTGGAGAATTGGCTAAAATACGATATTGCAAAGCAAATATCGGGCCGTGATCCTAGCATCAGATACATTAGGCATCCCACGAGCTGTTGATAGTTGTTGTTGAGTACGCTATCACACGCATTGAGATCCCTGTCCAATTGGAGTTTGGGGTCAATGGGTGTGTAGGTCGGTGCGCAGTTATCAACGCCAAAACGCCTAGCAACAGACTCAATGAGACCCCTCTGCTCAATTTCCAGTACGCCATCTTCACGATTATGATTGATATTCAAACCTAAATATTTCTTGACCTTTCCCAGATCCTTACACTTAAACCTTTTATTTATTTCATTTTTAAAAATGTGATTTGTGTTTTGTTATTTGAGCTAATCAGGACATCGTCAACATATGTGAGTAAAAAGACTACAGTCCCATCATTTTTATTTTTATATATATATAAGCAGTCATCCGCCGTACTCTGCACAAAGCCAAGAGCAACAAGGAACTCGTTGAACAATTTGTTCCATACCTTGGGCGACTGCTTCAGACCATAAATCGACCTATTTAATTTTAATACATTATTTTGTTTATTTATTTGTGTTTCTATGCCTTCTGGTATCTCAAGATATACATCCTCAGACAGAATACCATTTAGAAAGGCACTACATATATCTATTTGTTCAATATAAAATTTAAATTTGTTGCTAACAGCCAAGAGGGTCCTGACAGTCGAAAGTTTCGCCACCGGCGCATACACTTCATTAAAGTTGAATCCCTTCTTCTGTTGGCATCCTCTGGCAACTAATCTAGCCTTATATAACACATCATTATTAATATCATATTTTTTATTAAAAATCCACCGACACGTGATGGTGGGGGCTTCCTTTGGACGTTTGGTCACCCGCCAAGTCTGATTGGAATTCAGGGCACTTATTTCCGAAGAAATAGCATCCCTCCACATCAGACTGTCCGGTGCAGCATTCGCCTCCTCAAACGTCAAAGGGACGCCATCCTCAGCAAGATATATATTGCTCGCTACTTCATCACGTTCAGTCGTTTCCTGTGGAAGGCAGTCTAAATTCAAGTCACCATCAACTTCAATATTTTCTAAGTTTGACTCCGTGACTTCTGTGAAAATATCATCATCTTTAGTATATTTATTTAAATTATTATTATCTATTTTATTTTCGAAGAACTCAACATCCCGCGACAGACGTATCTCCCTAGCATCTATATCCAACAATCTATAACCACATGGAGAATATCCTACCATTATCAACTTTCTCACTTTTATTTTTAAACTTATTAGAGTCATGTTTGAATGACAACATATATGCGTTGCATCCAAACGTTTTTAATTTCTTATAATCAAATTGTTCATTAAACCACCTTTCATAAGGAACAAAATCCTTGTTTGTGGGGCATCTGTTCACGATATAGGCGGAGCACAATATGGCTTCCGACCAAAATATCTTACCAAGACCACTCTCGAATAACAGCGTCCTTGCCCTCTCCCATAGCGTCCTGTTCATCCTTTCAGCTTTTCCATTTTGCTGTGGACAGCCACCAACCGTAGGTTCAACCACAATTCCTTTCTCAGTACAATATGACTGGAAGGTAGTGTTCAAGTATTCTGTGCCGCAATCACAACGAAGTCTCTTTACGTTATAGCCAAATTTATTCGAGACCATCTCGTGATATTCTTTAAATTTTGAAAAGGCTTCCGTCTTACTTGTCAACAGGTACACACAACAAAAATTTGAATAGTCATCTATAAATGTCATAAAGTATTTCGCTCCTTTATATGCAGGAGGATTTATAGGACCACAGAGATCAGTATGTACCAATTCCAGAGGCTTACTAGTTTTTCGTTCATGCCTCAAGAACGGTTTTCGGCTCTGTTTCCCCATCACACAAGGCTCACACAGCAATCTGCGGTTGGAGTCAACGTTCGGTATTAAACCTCTGTTTGACAACAACTTAACATCGTTCACGTTCAGATGAGCAAGTCGCCTATGCCACACAGTCAGTGGGCTCGACTCATCCTCCAATGTCAGATTACACGATTGACTAGTCATTTTTAAAAAATCAATGGTGTAAAGATCTGAATTTACGCTAACACCAGTGGTCACTATTTTTCCACTGCAGCGTTGGATGACATCGACAGATTCCTCTTTAAACAGGGTATCAAAACCCGACTTGCTCATTCGTTTCACCGATAGCAGATTCTGCGGCAGCTCCCGAGCATATCTAACATTTTTCAATTCAATTACTATTCCATTTAATAATTTCAATTTTACTGTACCAACAGATGTAATGGACAGAGAAACTCCTTTCTTCGCAACACAGATACTATGTGGTTTAATTAAATCAATGTAGTCACTGAATAGGCTTATATCGTTAATTATGTGAATTGTGCATCCACTGTCTACTACGAATGTGGTTCGAGGCATCAAATTTACATTTCCCTTTGCATTACAGAACTCATCAATTTTGTTACTATTATTATTACTATTATTTACTGTGAAACTATAACCCACATTTGAGCAATCATCATTACCATTAAAATTTTCATTGCACATCTGTGCAGAACTTCTATTATTATTATTATTATTGGAAACATGGTCATTAGAACGATTTCCGTTATTATTATTACTATTACAAGCGTCATTATTATTATTATTTCGATTTTTAGCATAGCAATTTCGTGCTATATGTCCAATCTTATTACAAAAATGACATTTAATATTTGAATGTCCATTGTCAGCACCAGAACTACGACCATTTCCATTAAAACTATTATTATTATTGCTTTGTGAGTTAAAATTGTGATTATTATTACTGTTTCGACCTTCATTATTGGAAGATGAGTTATAAAAATTATTATTATTATGATTATTATTTCTACCTCGATTGAAACCACGATTATTATTTCGATTTTGGGACCTACCACGATTAAAACGATTACTATTATTATTACTATTACCTGAATTTCGTCCGATACTGTAATGATTACCGAAAAACACATTCTCCTCACCAGTGACAGCCACTGATGAAGGTTTTTGGGATGCAGAATTCAGAGAGTTACCTCTCACTGTCGACTTACTATCAGATGATAGCTCACGCTGGAAGTTGTTTAGCTTCATAAACACAGCATCCCAGGTGACAACTTCTGCATCCTCTATCACCACTTTGATCGGACGAAACTCTGCAGGCAACGATCGCAGCAATACCAATACAAATTGCCTTGTGGTTGTCAGGTCTCCCAATTCGGTTAATTGTCTACAACGGGCACGATAATCAAGCAGATACTTCTGCAAATCAGAACCAGAAACATACCGCTTTGTGTACAATTCACCTCGTAAATCCATGAGTGTTTGGTCGTTTCCATTGTCAATCAGGTTCGTGAGCACGTTGAACATCTCCTTCGCAGTAGTGTACGTCTGAAGCATCTCCAAATATTCATCTGTCACGTTGTTGGCTATCAGGAACATCGCTTTAGCATTCTCCTTGGACCAGGCATCTCCCCTATTACGAACAGTAGGCAAAGAATCAACAATTATATTACTTAGTGACTCCTTTGCCAGCAGCAGCTCCATTCTAAACTTCCATGTTCGACCATTCTGCCCATTGAACGGCTCAATCGAATTCTTCTTTCTCGCGTCCATCTCGTTTACAGGTTACGACGATCAGTTGCACCGCAAAACAGCAATTTCAGCAACTATCAGATACGCCGACCAACGATTCAACACGAACGAGATCACAGGAACATCGAGAAGCGAACATATCAAACAATGAAAAATTAATTAAGAAGCATGGTACTACTTGGGAGTGGCGAGCAGAATTCGACAGCACAACTTTGAAGACTCAGAACAATGGCGACCACGTTGACATCCAGGTAACTGGGCCCATAACCTGTGAGAAAATACGAACTGCCAACGGATCGAACTACACGAAAAGCAACGACAAAACCTACACTGATGAAAAGATTGAACGACGACTAGAAACACACATTACGAACACATAAATAAAAAGACTAAATATTCACTATTTCACGAATTTTATTCCACATAATGTTAGCGGACATGTTGATGTTACGACGGTTGATGAGCGACGAGAAGACATACAAAACATATAATCACAGTTGAGTTACAAACACAAATATCACAGATTAATAATAACAACAAAAACAGTGTTGCCACAACATGTGATGTGCGAGAATAATAAGTCAACGTATAAAATAATTTGCTATTATTCCGTGGGAATAATAGCAAATTATTTTATACGTTGACTTATTATTCTCGCACATCACATGTTGTGGCAACACTGTTTTTGTTGTTATTATTAATCTGTGATATTTGTGTTTGTAACTCAACTGTGATTATATGTTTTGTATGCCTTCTCGTCGCTCGTCAACCTTTGTACCATCAACATGTCCGCTAACATTATGTGGAATAAAATTCGTGAAATAGTGAATATTTAGTCTTTTTATTTATGTGTTCGTAATGTGTGTTTCTAGTCGTCGTTCAATCTTTTCATCAGTGTAGGTTTTGTCGTTGCTTTTCGTGTAGTTCGATCCGTTGGCAGTTCGTATTTTCTCACAGGTTATGGGCCCAGTTACCTGGATGTCAACGTGGTCGCCATTGTTCTGAGTCTTCAAAGTTGTGCTGTCGAATTCTGCTCGCCACTCCCAAGTAGTACCATGCTTCTTAATTCATTTTTCATTGTTTGATATGTTCGCTTCTCGATGTTCCTGTGATCTCGTTCGTGTTGAATCGTTGGTCGGCGTATCTGATAGTTGCTGAAATTGCTGTTTTGCGGTGCAACTGATCGTCGTAACCTGTAAACGAGATGGACGCGAGAAAGAAGAATTCGATTGAGCCGTTCAATGGGCAGAATGGTCGAACATGGAAGTTTAGAATGGAGCTGCTGCTGGCAAAGGAGTCATTAAGTAATATAATTGTTGATTCTTTGCCTACTGTTCGTAATAGGGGAGATGCCTGGTCCAAGGAGAACGCGAAGGCGATGTTCCTGATAGCCAACAACGTGACAGATGAATATTTGGAGATGCTTCAGACGTACACTACGGCGAAGGAGATGTTCAACGTGCTCACGAACCTGATTGACAACGGAAACGACCAAACACTCATGGATTTACGAGGTGAATTGTACACAAAACGGTATGTTTCTGGTTCTGATTTGCAGAAGTATCTGCTTGATTATCGTGCCCGTTGTAGACGATTAACCGAATTGGGAGACCTGACAACCACAAGGCAATTTGTATTGGTATTGCTGCGATCGTTGCCTGCGGAGTTTCGTCCGATCAAAGTGGTGATAGAGGATGCAGAAGTCGTCACCTGGGATGCTGTGTTTATGAAGCTAAACAACTTCCAGCGTGAGCTATCATCTGATAGTAAGTCGACAGTGAGAGGTAACTCTCTGAATTCTGCATCCCAAAAACCTTCATCAGTGGCTGTCACTGGTGAGGAGAATGTGTTTTTCGGTAATCATTACAGTATCGGACGAAATTCAGGTAATAATAATAATAATAGTAATCGTTTTAATCGTGGTAGGTCCCAAAATCGAAATAATAATCGTGGTTTCCATCGAGGCAGAAATAATAATCATAATAATAATAATTTTTATAACTCATCTTCTAATAATGAAGGTCGAAACGGTAATAATAATCACAATTTTAACTCACAAAGTAATAATAATAATAGTTTTAATGGAAATGGTCGTAGGTTCTGGTGTTGACAATGGACATTCAAATATTAAATGTCATTTTTGTAATAAGATTGGACATATAGCACGAAATTGCTATGCTAAAAATCGAAATAATAATAATAATGACGCTTGTAATAGTAATAATAATAACGGAAATCGTTCTAATGACCATGTTTCCAATAATAATAATAATAATAGAAGTTCTGCACAGATGTGCAATGAAAATTTTAATGATAATGATGATTGTTCAAATGTGGGTTATAGTTTCACATTAAATAATAGTAATAATAATAAAATTGATGAGTTCTGTAATGCAAAGGGAGACGTAAATTTGATGCCTCGAACCACGTTCGTAGTAGACAGTGGATGCACAATTCACATAATTAACGATATAGACTTATTCAGTGACTACATTGATTTAATTAAACCACATAGTATCTGTGTTGCGAAGAAAGGAGTTTCTTTGTCCGTTACATCTGTTGGTACAGTAAAATTGAAATTATTAAATGGAATAGTAATTGAATTAAAAAATGTTAGATATGCTCGGGAACTTCCGCAGAATCTGCTATCGGTGAAACGGATGAGCAGGTCGGGTTTTGATACCCTGTTCAAAGAGGAATCTGTCGATATCATCCAACGCTGCAGTGGAAAAATAGTGACCACTGGTGTTAGCGTAAATTCAGATCTTTACACCATTGATTTTTTTAAAATGACTAGTCAATCGTGTAATCTGACATTGGGGGATGAGTCGAGCCCACTGACTGTGTGGCATAGGCGACTTGCTCATTTGAACGTGAACGATGTTAAGTTGTTGTCAAACAGAGGTTTAATACCGAACGTTGACTCCAACCGCAGATTGCTGTGTGAGCCTTGTGTGATGGGGAAACAGAGTCGAAAACCATTCTTGAGGCATGAACGAAAAACTAGTAAGCCTCTGGAATTGGTACATACTGATCTCTGTGGTCCTATAAATCCTCCTGCATATAAAGGAGCGAAATATTTTATGACATTTATAGATGACTATTCAAATTTTTGTTGTGTGTACCTGCTGACAAGTAAGACGGAAGCCTTTTCAAAATTTAAAGAATATCACGAGATGGTCTCGAATAAATTTGGTTATAACGTAAAGAGACTTCGTTGTGATCGCGGCACAGAGTACTTGAACACTACCTTCCAGTCATATTGTACTGAGAAAGGAATTGTGGTTGAACCTACGGTTGGTGGCTGTCCACAGCAAAATGGAAAAGCTGAAAGAATGAACAGGACGCTATGTGAAAGGGCAAGGACGCTGTTATTCGAGAGTGGTCTTGATAAGATATTTTGGTCGGAAGCCATATTGTGCTCCGCCTATATCGTGAACAGATGCCCCACAAACAAGGATTTTGTTCCCTATGAAAGGTGGTGTAATGAACAATTTGATTATAGGAAATTAAAAACGTTTGGATGCAACGCATATATGTTGTCATTCAAACATGACTCTAATAAGTTTAAAAATAAAAGTGAAAAGTTGATAATGGTGGGATATTCTCCATGTGGTTATAGATTGTTGGATATAGATGCTAGGGAGATACGTCTGTCACGAGATGTTGAGTTCTTCGAAAATAAAATAGATAATAATAATATAAATAAATATACTAAAGATGATGATATTTTCACAGAAGTCACGGAGTCAAACTTAGAAAATATTGAAGTTGATGGTGACTTGAATTTAGATTGCCTTCCACAGGAAACGACTGAACGTGATGAAGTAGCGAGTAATATATATCTTGCTGAGGATGGCGTCCCTTTGACGTTTGAGGAGGCGAATGCTGCACCGGACAGTCTGATGTGGAGGGATGCTATTTCTTCGGAAATAAGTGCTCTGAATTCCAATCAGACTTGGCGGGTGACCAAACGTCCAAAGGAAGCTCCCACCATCACGTGTCGGTGGATTTTTAATAAAAAATATGATATTAATAATGATGTGTTATATAAGGCTAGATTAGTTGCCAGAGGATGCCAACAGAAGAAGGGCTTCAATTTTAATGAAGTGTATGCGCCAGTGGCGAAACTTTCGACTGTCAGGACCCTCTTGGCTGTTAGCAATAAATTAAAATTTCACATAGAACAAATTGATATATGTAGTGCCTTCCTGAATGGAGTTCTTTCGGAAGATGTGTATCTTGAGATACCCGAAGGGATAGAAACTAAAATCGATAGACATAATAATGTTTTGAAATTGAATAGGTCAATCTATGGTCTAAAGCAGTCGCCCAAGGTATGGAACAAATTGTTCAACGAGTTCCTTGTTGCTCTTGGCTTTGTGCAGAGCACGGCGGATGACTGCTTATATATATATAAAAATAAAAGTGATGGGACTGTAGTCTTTTTACTCACATATGTTGACGATGTCCTGATTAGCTCAAATAACAAAACACAAATCACAATTTTCAAAAATAAAATAAATAAAAGGTTTAAGTGTAAGGATCTGGGAAAGGTCAAGAAATATTTAGGTTTGAATATAAATCACAATCGTGAAGATGGCATACTGGAAATTGAGCAGAGGGGTCTCATTGAGTCTGTTGCTAGGCGTTTTGGCGTTGATAACTGCGCACCGACCTACACACCCATTGACCCCAAACTCCAATTGGACAGGGATCTCAATGCGTGTGATAGCGTACTCAACAACAACTATCAACAGCTCGTGGGATGCCTAATGTATTTGATGCTAGGATCACGGCCCGATATTTGCTTTGCAATATCGTATTTTAGCCAATTCTCCAGTTATGCCACTGACGAACATTATAAATACTTATTGAGAGTACTTAAATATTTAGTTACCACGAAAGATAAAAAATTAATATTTTCTAATGAACATGATAATAACGGGAATATTTTAGAAACTTTTTCTGATGCCGATTGGGGTAACTGTATCACCACAAGACGGTCTGTCTCCGGTTACTGTGTCTTTGTTTATGGGTCACTGGTGTCCTGGTCTAGCAAAAAGCAACCAACTGTTGCACTATCTAGCACTGAGAGTGAGTTGATTGCAATATGCGATGCTACCACTGAGTCGATCTGGTTGAAGTATCTGTTAGGTGACTTTTGCATTCAGATTAATAACAGAGCTGTGATTTATGAAGATAACCAGAGTTGTCTGGCTCTTCTGCACTCTGGAAAGTGGAATACTCGCAGATCCAAACATATAGACGTAAAGTACCGTTTTGTGTGCAATCACGTAGATAGAGATTTTAAGTATTCGTACGTACCGACTTCGCGACAGTTGGGGGACGTCTTCACGAAGGGCTGCCCGAAGCCCAAATTTGATATGTTTTGTAAACTGTTAAAATTAATGTAACTTTTTGTATATGTTTACCATTTGTGTTGATATTTTTTGTCTGTTGTAAATTTGTTGTGTTATTGTTGACCTTTGTCATTTTTTGTTTTAATGACTTTATAAATTTAGAAAATTTGTTTGATAGTATTTTTGACTTTATCGTATAAATATAATTTGAGGAGGCGTGTGGGAATAATAGCAAATTATTTTATACGTTGACTTATTATTCTCGCACATCACATGTTGTGGCAACACTGTTTTTGTTGTTATTATTAATCTGTGATATTTGTGTTTGTAACTCAACTGTGATTATATGTTTTGTATGCCTTCTCGTCGCTCGTCAACCTTTGTACCATCAACATGTCCGCTAACATTATGTGGAATAAAATTCGTGAAATAGTGAATATTTAGTCTTTTTATTTATGTGTTCGTAATGTGTGTTTCTAGTCGTCGTTCAATCTTTTCATCAGTGTAGGTTTTGTCGTTGCTTTTCGTGTAGTTCGATCCGTTGGCAGTTAGTATTTTCTCACATTCCCACAGAATGAATCAAATTACATTTACTGTTCATCACTCGTAGGTAGCGCTAATGTATGAGTGTAGTGAAGAGGTGACTGAACAACAAATGTGTATATTTGGTAACGCTTATACAAGAAGTGTTAACGAGTGTACGAATAACATGGCGGAGTAAACTGGAATAATTCTTCATGGAACATTCTGGAACTAGTTGTACATATCGATGTTATATTGATATAACATCAATAAGTTCTGCACCTGTATTATATATGTCGGAGTTCTCATTATAAGTTCTAGTTCTTTCTAGTTTACTTTCTCGTAATACTCTCTGTGATATCATTCCAACACTCCCTCTTATTACTGTGAAAGTAAATAAGTTTAACATCAAATTTCATCAATTAATGTCATGTAATTCAATAAACAAATGGCAAAAAGATAAATGTCTTAAGTAATAAATGACAGATCTAGGAACAACAATAACAAACAAAATAATAATACTAAATGACTTGTTCAACTTAATTCTAATGAATTAATAAACTTATGAATGATCTGTCATCAAAATGAATGTCTTTTGGTTTCAATTAAGTCTTCAGTTCGAAAATTATTATATGAAATTATGGACTTTTGAGTATCACAAATTCACTAACATATAAATCACAAACATAATTGACTTTGAATAATAAACTTAAATTCTAAATATCCAAAAATAGTATATCAAAATCAGTAACTTTCGTTTCTTAGTAATAAAATATTTACAGGGTATTTGACTTTTCTCTTCGTCAATGTCTCAGTTTGTTTCATTAGGATTTTCCTGACAATGCTGTAACAAATACAATTTCATTAATTTTCATCGACATTATTTATTTCTTCGTAATTAAGTATTTCTTTTCTAAATTTCTGAAACAAAGGTTTAGGTAGTGCCTTAGTAAATAAATCTCCAATTTGTTCTTTTGTCGGTACACAAATTATTTCTATTTCTTTATCTTGACATGCTGTTATCACATAATGATACTTTAGTTTCACTAAACGTCTTAATGCTTTAGAAGCATCTGATTTGGCTGCTTTAATGGGTGCTTGATTATCTTCAAAAATTATTGGCGTTATTTCTCGTTTTGTTATTAATCGAAATAAATGTTTCATATGAACTAATTCTTTAGTTGTCCTACTTAATGCTATATATTCCGCTTCCATAGATGACGTTGCCACTATTTTCTGTTTATTTGTTCTCCAGGCAACAGCATCACCAAATAAGAATATTACATAACCCGTTGTTGATATACTATCAGGATCATTTATTCCTAATGATGCATCACAATAGCTTACTAGTTCATTGTCATTTCCTCTATATATTAATTTATGACTTTTAGTTCTAACTAAATATTTCAAAACTTTTTCTACCTTTTGCCAATCTAGAATATTAAAATCGTGACATTTTCTAGTCAATACATTTACTGCAAAAGTTATGTCTGGTCTTGTACTTAAAACTAAATATAATAAAGCTCCTACAGCTTCTCTATAAGGTATCTTTTTAGTTAAGTCTAATTTTGATTCTCTTTTTATATCTGTAGATGTCTTTTTAATTGCCTGATTTGTCATCATAGGGGTATCGCTACCTTTAGTATGGTCTATTTTAAATTTCTTTAATAGTGACTCGATAAAATTAGTTTGGGATAGTGTCATTGTTTTATCTTTAAAGTTTCTTTCTATGTCTATACCAAGATATTTTCTAGGTTCTCCCAATACTTTCATCCTAAACATTTTACTAAGTTCAACTTGTGTATCAAACATTTTCTCGTCATTATTTCCTGAAATTAATATATCATCAACGTACTGTACTAAAGTTACCATTTTTCCTCCTTTACACCAATAGAATATGCACGCTTCTTCTTCATACAGTGTAAAATTCATTTCTTTCATTGTCTGTTTGAATTTCAGATACCATCTTTTAGGACTTACTTTTAAACCATAAAGTGCTTTCTTTAGTTCACATACATTACTTTGTCTAAATTTCTCAGATACATCGACTCCCTCTGGAATCTTCAAATATATTTTTCTATCTAATTTACTATTAAGAAACGCTACTATAACATCTAATTGAATTATTTTCCATCCTAATTTATTGACAATACTTAAAAACATTTGTATCTGTGACAAACCTATAGTTGGTGCATACAATTGTGATAGATCATATATATTATGATCTTGAAATCCTTTCGCTAATAATCTGGCTTTATACCTGTATACACCTCCTGGTTCTAACTTCTTTACGAATATCCACCTTGATTCCATTATCTTTTTATTTTCTGATTTCTTTACATATTTCTATGTCTTACTTTCTATTAATGACATTATTTCACAATCAATTGCTTCAATCCATTTATACTTTTCTTCACTCTTAAGTACGTCGTTAAATGTTTTTGGCACTTTATTTATTTCACACATCATTGCAAAATATTGATTCTCTCTTTCCGTGGCTATTTTCGTTTTCTCTGAAACTTCAGTTTCAACTTCTCCCTCTGTGGATGATTCACTCGAGGAGTAGTTACTAAATTTTAAATTTTTATTTCTTTTATTGCATTTTTTATGAACTTTATTTTTATTTTTATTTGCCTTCAAAATTGTTTCAGAATCTGTTTCTCTTAAAAATTTTTCTGGTATTCCATCTGATAAATTTACTTGGGTATCATCTTCAATATTGTTCCAATTAATTAATTCTATTTTAGGTAAACCTTTTTCAAAAAAATTTCTGGGATATTTGTCTTTAAAAGTGACTGATTCTAAAAATGTTACGTTACTGGATTTCATCAATTTTCCACGTTTGAGTTTCAAAAGTAACCAGGATTGAGGATTAGATCCAACGAGAATGCATCTATCCCCATCCTCTGAAAATTTTGAAGTCGAAGTTTTGGCATGTGGAATTTTTTGAATGGCTTTACAGCCAAATCTATGAATATAGTCCATTTCAGATTTTCTATTCTCAACATTTCATAAGGTGTTTTCATTTTCAATCTTTTATGGGGTAATCTATTATGGATATGCGTTACTTGTTGGAAGGCTAACTCCCAAAATTCAAGTGGTAAACCACTATCTAACATCAATGCCTTAGTTTTCTGTATTCCCGTAAGATTAAATCTTTCGGCTGTGCCATTTAGTTCTGGTGTGTCTGGGGGTGTGACTTCTAAAACTATACCTTCTTCTTTTATTATTCTTTTCATATCAATAGTTAAATATTCTCTACCACCATCAATTTGTAGATAGAAAATTTTTGCTTTTCTATCACCTAAATTTGTCCTCATTGTATCGATAAATTCTCTAAATGCTTTACCTACTTCGGACTTATTTTTCAAATTAAATGTCATTGTATATCTTGAAAAATTGTCAGTAAATGTCACTACATATGCACTTTTATTTATAATACCAATTGGTTTTATAGGACCCATCAAATCACTATGTACTCTGAAAAGTGGCTTGTCGGCTACTTCTCTAATTGTCTTATGTATGGATTTTCTAATTTTGGCTAGTCTACAGACTTCGCATTCTTGTAATTCAACATCAAAATCAACATTTTTTAAACAATCATAAGTGTCTGATGCCTTTTTGAGATAACTCAGAGAAGCATGATCTAATCTCAAATGATATAGATATCCTAATTTCTTTTTGACTGAATTTTCACATGGTAATTTTAAATTTTCAAGTTCGTCTAATGTTACATCTGCACCTCAATCAAGATACTCGTGAAGTTCTTGATCAGATTTTAGCATTTTATTTCCTTTAATTCCTTGATCATAGTTATGATCTAAATTTTCTGATTCAATTTCACTTTCTGACCAAACGTCTTTAATTTTGGCATAGCTATGATCATTTTTATTTATTGTTTGTGTCAAATAAGATTCTTTTCTACTTATTAGGTCAAAAGTAAACCACCAATATTTACCAATTTTGTTTCCTTTCAAAATAATTTTCTTTGTCATTTCATTTCTAATTTCAACTATGTCGTTTCTAAATATGGCATAGTATCCTAATTTCGTAATTCTATGAATCAAAAGTAAATTTTCACCCAGATTTTTAGAATATCTAATTTTTTTAATTTTAAATGTTTTCATTTCTAAATTTCGAATAACTAAACTCCCTTTATGAGTAATTTGTATGTCTGCTGACTTATTTTTATTGTCACAAGAAATAAATTCCGGAGTATCTAAACTTTTGATTTCGTCTAAATTATCTAATTTCTTAATAAAATGATCAGTGGCTCCTGTATCGGCTATAAATTTTATACTTCCAGATCGATTTACTTTAAAACACTTTAAGTTTCTAAGACGTTTAAATTTAAATAAATGTCTAATGTTTTTAATACCTTTTGTTTTTATCGATGACTTTGATGATTTATGTGACCTTCTACTTCTACGTCCATCGCTCGATGACGAGGATGATGAACTTGAGCTTGTAGAACTCGATGACCTCGAACTTGAGCTGGAGCTAGAGCTCCTCTCACATTTTCTCTTCGTAGTTCTAGCCCCTTTCTTGTGATATTTATGTCCGTGCTTTCTTGACTTGTTACTTTTCTTGTCAGTTTTCCTCTTTTTCACCCAAGGTTTTCCGTCAGTCGATGTCGTTTCCTGTTCTGTAACTTTTTGTTCGGTTTTCGTATCAATATCATTTTTGGCTTTTAAAAAATAAATTGGCTTAAATTTCGGCTTAACTTTAAATTTCTTAAAACAGTTCCAGTATATGCTACCTTTCTGTTCCTGTGTCAGTTTATCTCTTAATTCTTTTGGCAGTGGTTTGATTCCCCTAGGATTTTTACAATGTTTAGCTACGTGATCGTATCCGCTAAAATTGTAGCATCTAAACGTTGTCTTAAAACCTGAAAAATTATTCGATTTAGATTTCTTATAACTATTATGTTTCGTATAATTTGCACCTCTACGTTTCAAAATTCCTTTCCTCTCTTTTAGTAAGATGTCCTCTTCCATTATTATGGCTTTTATCCGTTCATATGTCATATCTTCTCTGATTCTCGCTGACAAATTTGGAAAAGCTACTAACATATGAAGTTTCATGGCTTCTAATCTCCTATTCTCAGTCCAAGATTTATTCGTTAACCTTATTTTTCTCTCTCTGTCTTCGAACTTTTCTATCCAATGATTCAAGTCCATAGTTTCGGGATAATATTTTAGCGTATAAATGTCAGTTAAAACTAAATTGCTCATAATTGTTTGTGGCTCTCGATAATCTACTATCTTTTTCATACATTTAGTAGGACATGGTTCGCCAAAAATTAATTTAGCATGGTCATCGTCTAACCATTCAAGTAAAACAGCTTTTGCATCACATAAATTTCTCGTGTCATTTTTGTCTAAAATTTTTGGATTAACCAAATCAAAAACTTTCGAAAAATTATATCGACTTACAAACATGTTATATAATTCAAGCCAAACTCTAAAATCAATGTCTAAACTTAATTTCTTAGGTGTTACTTTTATTTTACTTCTATGTTCCTTTTCACTTCTACTCAACTCATTTCTTTCAATTTGATTAGTACCGGTATTAATGTCATTATTCAAGGAATTATTTTCAATTTTGGGGTTATTCTTACCTTGATTTTGTTTTTCTACACTATTACGGGCAAGAAGACTATCAATGTCAAAATAATTTCTAAGTATATCTTCAAAAATTTCGTTACCTTTAGTCTGTGCCATATAGTTCTTTTCTTGCATCGATTCTATTGTCTTTAATTGGCTCGATTTCTCTTGTTCAGTGGCGGTTGTTGGTGTCAAAATAAGTGGCTGATTCGATGGCTGATTCTGAGTCTTTTTTGGTATCCGATACGTGTCTTTTTGTGTTGATTGTGTGGCTGGTATATTCGTTACATCGATGTCTAGGTCCCAATTTTCTTCTAGTGGATTTATATGGTCTGTTTTTCGTTGCATCGTAACGGGTATTACTGGTTTCGATTACCGCAACATCCTTTTGTGACTGCACTGTCGCAACCTCCTTCACGCTGGTTGCTTGCAGCTTAATGGA
The DNA here is from genome assembly GCA_011428145.1 of Ericerus pela. Classification (NCBI taxonomy): domain Eukaryota; kingdom Metazoa; phylum Arthropoda; class Insecta; order Hemiptera; family Coccidae; genus Ericerus; species Ericerus pela. The sequence continues at coordinate 109,970 of WOFM01000585.1, read as the reverse complement.
CTCACGTTCCTCTTCCCAAATCGGACCCGGTTGTTCTATGCGATCATGATCATATGTCGGTAGATCTTTCATCTTATTATATTTCTCTTGGCAGTCTCTATCTACCACTCCCGTGTTCGCTAATTGTTCTTCGAATAATAAATTTAACTTTTTTAACAAACTTATATCCAAACTGTGGACTAGGCGGATACAGGATGCTGGGTTGATTGTAAAAAATCTATCCACTCCAAATTTGATGGCTTTTATGGCTCTCAATCTATTTACTGTCGTTCGTGCTTTGTTGTCCAACACTGACGATGCCCCACTCTAAATCGCTTTGTCAGTTTCATCATCTACCTGCATTTTCTCTTTTCTATCTCTTGCCATTGTGACTAATGTCTGCGTTAGTTTTGATTCTTTTACAATTTTATGTTCAAACAAATAAACAACAGAAATATTATATGTCTAATTTATGACTTGTCAAGGAATTTCATGTCTGCATAAACTAAAAAATAAATTATTGTCAGCTACTAGTATTGCTATCACTTTGTGCAATCAGCTCTATTTGTATTCCTTGAGTGTATTATGAGATCAATTGCCTCTACCATTTTGTGTTTAGAAACGAGGACTTTGACGCTTTATAACCTGGCCAGGATTATTTTTAGTCATTTTTGTACTCAAATACTCTAATATAAATTTAATTTCATTTAAATCTTATCGACTTTTGTCGAACCTATTAACGTCTTTACATAATAGGATTTTCACATCAACTACAACTATAATTTGTTCAAACATGGCAACCAGATTTTATAATAATTAATTCATTACCCAGACTTTTAAATTCGATCGTGAAAAGCTAGTAGCATCTTTTCACTCGAACATGTATTCAACCACATGTTACCGATCGACTGATGTTCATCATTTTCATCAAAAATATCACGGGAGATTACTTTTACTAATTTCATCAACAAAATATTTGTCTTTTACCGATGTGCTCGTATTCATTAAAGTTTTTTCTTTGTCTATCAAAAATATTTATGTCTTACGAGCACATGGTGGGACCACGTTACGCAACTGATCCCTTAATTATCATTAATCTCAAGATTACATCAATTTAATTTTATTATCATTAACATCAATAAATTTCAATAGGTTAAAGTACACTTTTACTTATTGGTACTCTGCAGATAAAAGTGGTGAGATTACTTTGTAGTTAAACGACGCCAGTTTTCTTGTCACATGTGCACATAAATACGAATAGTTTTAGATTGCTATTAATTATCATCAAAATCTAACACTTAATAAATGACTTACGTAAAATGACTCAAACACTTGATTTATCAATTGGCTAATACACGAATTACTCTTTTTAATTTCACTATTTAACCTTTACTCAGTATACCATATTGGAATAATACGACGACATGAAGAGCAAATGTGTATATTTGGTAAAGGTTATAGAAGAAGTTTCAACGAGTGTACGAATAACATGGCGGAGTAAACTGGAATAGTTCTTCATGGAACGTGCTGGAACTAGTTGTACATATCGATGTTATATCGATATAACATTGATAAGTTCTGCACCTGTATTATATATGTCTGAGTTCTTATTATAAGTTCTAGTTCTTTCTAGTTTACTTTCTCGTAATACTCTCTGTGATATCATTCCAACACTTATAGCTTTTGGCTTTCAGCTGGCTTTGCAGCCCTGTTAAATTCTTCGATCAAATATATAATGAACTGCGCATACTGATAAAATGTTGAAGGCAACCAAATGAAATGTACATTCCATTCAAAAATTTCATCCCTTATTAAACTGCACTTTTCACAATATTAAAAGATCAGAATTCTCAAATTGAACATATTTTTAACCAGGTTTTCTTCTTTGAAATAAATTTAGTTATGGCTATAATACTTTGGAAGATCAACAGTCGTAAATTCGAGTTTATATATTAACAGTTTGCGAATATAAATTGTTAAACTGTCATTTTATTCCTCAGAGGAAATGTATGATTATGCTCTTTTCTCACACATTACGCAAAAATTTGTTAAGCAAGCCCGTTTCAATGATAATAAACTTCCACGTGTTACTCATTTTCATGGTGTGGTTAATTTGTATTTGATAATCTATATACTATGTGCCTACTTTAATTGTTTTCCAAAACGTTTTCAAAAAACAGAAGTTAATGGGTACAGTTTGATGGATTCAGGTGTTGGATTGTTTGTTGTTGCACATTCTTTAAAAAGTTCTCACTTTCAGTCCAAGCGAGTTAGTCATTCAGGTTATTTAAAACTTTTAGTTTTACTGATTATCCGTATTAGAAGGTATTTTAGTGTTCGCTCAGTCAATTATCATATACAAATTTTTGAATACGGTGTACATTGGAACTTTTTTATAACACTCGCTATTCTAGCCATTTTCAACGAATTATTATTCCATATCTTAACATCTCTGAAATGTATCACCATATTTTTCATCGGTTTGCTTATTTTCTATGAATTTTCATTATGTGCTGATTTGAAAGACTGGATTTTCTGGTCTTATCCTCTTACAAATTTCATTTCCGCTAATCGAGAAGGTATTTGTTCAATGGCTGGGTACAAAGTGCTGTGTTTGTTAGGTGTTGTCATTAAAAACTTTCTACCAAAGAAAGGGGATTCTTATCTAGCATATATAAAAGCCTTGTCGATTTATTCGTGTGTGTTTCTAATTCTCGTACTCGTTAATTGTTTTTGTGATGAATATTTTCTTGAGTCCAGGCTGTGTGCCAATTGTTGTTTCGTTTTCTGGATTTTGACTGTTACATTAATTATCTTGAGTGTTTTAATTTCAAACGAACTAAGCATTCTCATTTTCAGTCGTAGAATGAAAACACATGTTCACTATACAGTATCCTTCATTGTGGAATCTGTCAATTTAAATGGGTTATTGTTTTTTTTAATTGGTAACCTTTTGACTGGTTTGATTAATTTAAGTATGAATACATTATTAGTGAGCGATGCTTGGAGTTTTGTTATAACAATGTTGTATGTGTTCATCTGTTGCTCTAAATCATTATATTTGTACGTCAATAATTTTTGAATTTCATAAAAAAAGTAATCATCTGATGAGATAAATATGAACTTTGTAATTTAAATTTAAAGTCATTTTATGCAGAATTATTTATTGATCAACATTTTTTTAAGGCTTTATATTTAATATTATATGATCATAAATTTCCTGTAATCGGTCTGGTTTTTTATTAACATACAAAATGAATATTAGCTGTACCTTGTATGCAGCTGAGCTGACTTCAATTTTGTAAAATGAAGTGCAAAATTATTTAATCAATTGACTAATATTGGATAAATCTTGAAAAAACAATACTTTTGAATGAAATGTACGCCTTCATGGTGTCTCCATATAAGCCAATGTTAATTTTATCAGTATGCGCAATCCATTATGTATATAGTCGAAGGTTAAATTCAACTTCCATAAGATTAAGGTCCCTTTTCGCCCAATGGTAGTTCCCACCTGTGACTATTATAGTCGAAGGTACCCATAATTATTCATCGTTTTGACTTTCTACATTCGTTTTCCCCTTTTCATTTATTTCATTTCTATATTTCCATTTCTTGTAATCATCTCCGATATCGAATTTTAAGTTTTGAAGTTATATTTTCTTATAATTTGCAGCTTCTTGAATTCAATGAGAAAAAGAAGTTTATTTCACGGATTTTCGTCAGCTTATTATGAGAATTTTTCGTTTATAAATATTCATTATTTTATTCACTCTTTTCTGTTCTCAGTTCTTGTTTAATTTCATTGACGATCATGTCAAAAAGGATTCCCTCTGGTAAGTCATAATTTTTGTCGGTACTATGCAACGTTTGTCGATAGTACTTTAGTCCTACTCTCTTTTTTGCCCAACGACTCATCCATACACGTTTCCCAAGTGCTCTGAATAATTCATTTCCCAGCCAGACCGAACTATTCATCTTCGAATCTCAATTACATTTTCTCACGTTTGCCAGTGTTTCACCTTACTCAGGCCCAAGTGATCCAGATGATCGAGATTCGACCAGCTCGAGTGGAGACACGAAGAAACAAAAACTTAGTTTTTCCTCTGGGTCGAAGAAAGAGATGAATTTTTCGTTGTCGAAGAAAGGGATTCAGATTAAACTAGCTAATCAGGTAAATGGATTCTGAGTATTTGTATTAGATATTGACGATCATCCTATTATAGATTTGTAATTTTTATCATTTTTATAGAAAGATAAAACTACTTCAAATGTGAGTTTAAAACCTCCTTCTCAGACGGTGGCCTCGGTGTTTGGAGAAGAAAGTGATGATGAACCAGAAGAAATGCCACCTGAAGCACGAATGAGAATGAGGAATATAGGAAGGTATTCGAGTTTTAACATAAATTGTTTACATCTCGTATCTCATTATTCTCATCGAATGACGCTCTAATTCTTTTTATGGAGATAATAATTCACTGTTATTATAAGAATAATGGCGGTTTGCAGACGATTTCTCCGAAATAAAATCAGCAGGAAATATATGAAATATTTGTAAAAGTCTAGATTGATGTAGGTACTAGTCAATAATTCGAAGTTTGATTTTGATTTTGACCTTCTTTCCTGAAATAACTGAAAATAGTACTTCGAAACTCGATCAAAATTTTTTAAAATTTCTCATTTCGTATTTGAATTAAAGAAGCCGCAAAAACTGGAAAACTGGTAGAAATTCAATTTTTGAAAATTTTATAATCTATAGCTTCATTTCTTCATTTTTTAAACCAATTGAGAGCGTTTCTTCTTAATTATTCGAAAATTTCATTAGCCATTATCTCAAAATTCGAGTAACATCATGCCGATCTGCGTGTGAGATATTGCGTGCAAAGATCCATAAATCGGAAGAAAGGCTATTAATTGGAGTAATTTATTGGTTTATTTTACTTATTTTACAGAGACACTCCTACATCCTCCGGACCGAATTCCTATGGAAAAACAAAGCAAGGTTTTTGTAATTCGAAGAAAGTATTCGAAAAAACTTTGAAAGAAGCCGCCCTTGAGGTATCGGATGACAAACCAAAATTCAAGAAACCTTAGTCCTAATATTATGCACATAAGAAGATCTGAGATTTGTTTGTTTCTGTATCGCCTTTTTGTTTTAAAAAAGTTTTTTGCATACTTTACGGATCCATTTTATGCAGCACTCGATTATTCCAGTTCGTTAACTTAATTTTATGTTATAAATATTTATTTTCTACTGTATTTGTTGTAAGTTATAACTAAAACATTTTTTTGAATGGTTCCGTATTTGAAATTTCTTGTTGATTTCATGATGTTACTAGTTTGAATCGAAGATGATCGAAAATCTTTCAGATCATATTAACTGATCGGATCTTAATTTGTCAATTTTTATGAACTTTACAATGAAAACCGTGAACTTGGTTAGTATATTGATATTTTTTTTGCAACAAATCACGAATAGTATAAAATTCTGCGATTCTATTTTGGACGAAGTCTTCTCACCTCTGGTAAAATTTGCACTTAACTTAATGTATTGTTTTGAGTGCGAACTACACAACTTTACATTGATTCTTTCTGGATTCATATTGTTTCGTCTGCTAAGGATGATCACGAGTTTTTGCCCATTTCTTCATGTCTGGTATGAGAGATTAAGATGAAACATCATTTATCGATCTAAAATCATTAAAGCAGTGATCATTTATCTATTATAAATTTTCTTAGTCCTTGTGACTTTCCTGAAAATTGTGATAGGGTAGTAGAAAAATAGATGACGGGGTGCTTTTTCTACTCCTTTATCTTGTACTTTCCACATTAGGATTTTCGTTGCGATTTGGTTTTGAAAGAAAGTCGCTTGCAAAATCCGACGGATTTAGCTGTACATGTTTGTTGAGTGCCAAGGATACGATTTTTTCTAAAAGTAATATTTAATTAAGATTTATTCCGATTTTAACTTCTGATAATTGAATTTTATGCTTCTGGTGCCTAACACTGAAGAAAATAATCGAGTAACAATTCTTGGAAAGGGGGATAACCTTCATCTAAAATTTGTGTTTTAAAAATTCTTAATTAATTTTATACATTGGGTTCCAAATCTAATGATCTTGATCGCTACAATAATTAGGCGTTACTTCAAAAATATGGATGAATCTGCGAGCAAAGTATATTTTTAAATTATGAAGTTTCAAAACTCGCAATTTTTTTCCTGGCTTAAATTGTATCCTCATTTTATGATTTTTCAGCGATATTTTTATCTTGGTTACTTTAGTCATGATGCAAAGTAATAAAGAAAGCCATTAAAAGGAACCATACTTTAAACTTTTCGCTCTAACTAGTTAAACAGGTTAAACTATCCTATCAAATTAAAATTCTTTAGTTTCGAAAAAATCGACTCAATATCTCAAAGAAACCATAAATTCATTTACTGTACGCCACCTCGAAGATACAAAATGCGAGGAAGTAATTTCAAGAATTTAGCTTTAAATGTTATTTTCACGTTACAATTACAATTAACGACAGCATTATTTTCAATTTATAATTTTAAATCCCGTTAAAATTGTCTTGGTAGTGATCGAGTCTACGTTTAGTTCAAATTCAACTGATGATCATTAAAATTGGTTGCTTCACGGAGGAACAAATTTGTTACATGATTAAACAGCGTTAAACTTTACACTTTTACTTAATCGAGACATTGCCAAAGCGAAAACAAAAACAATCCTATGATAAACCAGAGTTTCTGTTAGAGGTGTAGTTCCTAAAAACTAAATTCTTTTCGACAAACAATAGAAACATGTAAATAAAGTTGTATATTAATTATTACATTACATTGTTTTCACTTTCTTTGTTGCTGTCCTCCTTGGCGATTAGCGTCCTGAAAGAAAAAAGTTCAGTTTCAACCGCGCGTCAAATGAAACTTCAATGTAAAAAGAATACTTACATTACGAGGGAAATTACGCATTGGTGGTGTTCGGATACGACGATCTTTTTTCGACCTGTTCCGGACTACTTTTGAGTGAATGGCGCAGGAAACACAGTAGTGTAATTTGGCGTATAATTTTGGCAACGTATAAGCTGAAACCAAACATAACAAAACCATCAAGAGGATGTCTTAAATAAAATAAAGACATAGAGGTAGGCACATGTTCAAATGATATGCTGATTATAAAGAGGTGATTTCCTTAGTTACGAATTTGAAACAATCAGTGGGTTTAACCAGAGTTCATCATAAACGTACTAAATCGTGAAATTCCATTCCCCGAAAGGAAAGACATATACGAATTTCAAATAATCCGAGAATGTACTAACAATTCAGTAAAAATATACATTAAAAATATTTACCGTCGTAGACGCTAGATTCAGTGATATCACGGACCGCTGCGGCTTCAACGATATTCCTGATGACGAATTTTTTGATAGCTTTATCTTTCGGCACACATCGAGCGCAATTTGTGCAACGGACGGGCTTTACATGTCCACGACCATGTTTCGATCGTCCACCGTTCCTTCTTTTACAAGTCTGAAATTAAGAAACGCTAAATTAATGAAGTTTATCAACATGGAAGATTATGAAATAAATAAATTAAAAAGAAAATTACGATGAAGTTGAGTTAGAGTAAATTTGAAAGACACTCACCATTTTGAAAACAAATTAGTAAAAGCTTCAAGCTCACCAAACAAGGTTGACAATAGATACTTCTAAAGACTTAAGAATTAAAGAAAATTAAAAAATTATGACCACGCGACACGGACACAGATTCCAGAAAGAAAAATCTCGTCTCCACCTTAGTACACTCTACAGTTAATATTACGTACTATAATTTTTCTGTGTGACCTCATGTACTCATGTTATCTATGTATGTGTTGTAACGGAAATCCCACCTCATCACCTTCGTCATCATCATCATCATCACAATTCTATATATATATATGTTATACGTTAATTCCACTCACGAATTGCTTCCCCTACCTTTCGCTAACCGATAATGCTGTGCTTGCCATTTCCTATTTTAGTTGTGAAATATATTTCAGTCTGCTAATAAATGTCGTAATTAAATAAAGTCTCCAGTTCTTTCGATCCTCGTTCTGCACGCCTCACATCATGGTAGCCATTGCTGTGGTAGAACTTTGAGGAGAGAATTGTAAAATTTTGAAATAAATGCAGACTTAATTTTTTTTGAATTGATTTACTGTTGTGTGAAAATTTGTTTCATGTTTTTTGGTTATCGTGTTTTTTCAAAAATTAAAACTTAAATTTTAATTTTATTAATTTTAAAAAATTTAAATTAAATTGAAAAATTGAAGCTGAATGTTCCGGATTTAATAATGGCCAATCTTGGGAGTCATCGAATGCTCAATCCAGAAAGGACCACCAAAAAGATCCTGAGAACAACCAGAGGAAACCTGCTCCCGTCGTCGAGGATTCAACAGCAGTCCACTCATCGAAGACTATTTTCTTTCGGCCAACCCAATCCAAATTCAAGCAGGAAGTACAACAGCACATCAGCAGATTTTCCAGAAGCAGAAATTTTTCTCGCCACAACAGAAATCGTCAAACTGTGTAAAGGTAATATATGTTGTAGCAAATTATTTTTCTTTTGTAAAAAAAAAAAAAACTATTGTGTTTGAATTGAGGGTAATAATTTCTATAGCCCAATAATAATAAATTTCTCCCTAAATAGATTTGTCAGAAGGAAAAATTGGTGAATATAGAGTAGATAAAGAAGAATTAGTAGAATTAATAAAAAAGTTTGAAGGTGAAAGAGTGATAGATGTGAAGCTAGAAACATATAATTTGCCATTTTATAAATATTTTTCTGGTGAAATCGTATTAAAATCATTTGTGATAGATATATCAGGTAGAATTGAAGAAATAAGTAGCATAAAATATATTAAAATTTTAGAATCTTCAACAAATTATTTTTCAAATAGAATCTATAGTTCTGAGGAATCGAAAAATAAATTTATGAATAGATTTTTTTAATAATAATTAATTAATGAAATAATAAAAAAACTGGAGAATATTGAAATAATTGAAAACAAGAATAACGAAAAAGACATAAAAAATGTACAAAAAAGAAAAGGATTTAATTAACAAAATTGAAAAAGGATTAATTGAAAATAAAAAATATATTGCAATTGTTAATTGAGAAAATAGTGTGTTAGGTTTTCGAAAAATTGAAGAAAAAATGTCATCCCCTAATGAAATCAAACTGATACAAGCACCCTTGGGAAAAGTCTTTAATGGAAAATATTACCTAGACTGGCGCAGAATGATTATTTTGGCAATCAGGGGAGCTGGATATTATGATATCTTTGGGGAGTATGAATTTTTAGAATCATATATTAATCATATAGATGATCTAAATTTTAGACCTGACAGGAATATGATAAATTATTGTAAGATGCAAGACAATGCAAAAGCATTTGTACTAGAAAGAGTTTTGAATGATATCACAAAACAAATAAGGGATTGCAATACTGCAATAATGATGCTAAAAAAACTAGATAATGTTTATGGAACCAAAACATCAGTTGCTGCAAATATAACAAAGGCCAAATGGATGGAATTTAGATTCCAGCCAGGAGGCAACATGAGAGGTTTTTTAAAAAAATGGGATGAATTAGTCACCGATGTTTGTGATAGTGGGAAAGAGGTTACTGAAACTGAAGAGTTAGAAAATTTGCAATTGGCTCTATGTTATGAGCAAGCCTTAGCCAAGATGCAATTTGAAAATTTACCCACAAATGAAAAAATATAGATAACTTTAAAAGAATTTTAAGGGAGGATTCTGACCAAAAATTTCGTGATCAGACTATGAAAAAACAAAATAATGGCAATCACAATTTACAAAATAGTAATTTTAGATATAATAATAATAATAATAATAGAAATAATTATAGGGGTAGAAATAATAATTATAGATATAGGAATAATTACAGAGGTAATGTTAATGGTAATAATGGATATAGAAATGGGAATCGTAATAATAGTAATGGTGGCAACGGTAATACTAATAGTAATGAAATAAATCAAAACCAAAATAATAATAATAACGGAAATAATAACGGTGGGAATTATAGAGGAAATAATTATCGAGGTAATGGAAATTATAAAGGCAATAATTATCGAGGAAATAATAGGAATTATAATCAAAATGGAACAAAATGCTATAAGTGTGGGCAATTTGGACACATAGCACAAAATTGTGGTAATAATAATACACAATCTAATAACAATAATGAAAATACGAATAATAATCAGGGAAACTATCCCCCAAAAACAAATGTAAATCAACCCAACGCTAATAAAAAAGAAAATGTATAACAACAGGTAAAAATGTCCTGCATGATTAAAAAATTTAATCATGACAATAATGAATGACTGTTAAATGAATTGGTTAATAAAAAAAAAAAAAATGATGAAACTAACTACACAATACTGAGCAATAAAACAATTTTGGATGGGGCTGCAGAAGTACATTTAACGTCCAATTTGAATAAATTGGTAGATGTAAAAAAATTTGTGACCCCAATCAAATTGCAATGCACAGGAAAAAACACATTTTTGTATGCTACACACACAGGTAGAATGGTAATTAAAGTCTAAAATCTAAACAAAATTCAGTCATTAATAGAGTTGAATGATGTTCATTATGTGCCGGATCTAAATCTAGATATCATCTCAGCAATTAAAATCACAAATACGGGAATAATTAATATTGATCAGCAAAAGGATATTGTTAACATTTATTTTATAGAAAATGCAGAAATAATAATGACTGCAAAAAAAGAGGAAGGAATTTTTTATATATATTATAATATTGAAAATAAAGATGATAAAAATAAAATTCACGATAATAATTTACAAATAAATGATATTAATGAGGACGAGCAAAATATGATATGTGCTCCAGTCACTCAAAATGGTGATGATGAATGGGATGATTTCACTTTAGAATTGGAGATTCAGGATAATGATAATAATAATGAATCACCTCAGGGGAGTGAAAATGAAAAAATACAAATAAATGATGATAAAAAAGAAAAAAAAATAGCAATAAATAATAATATTTATAAAAAAACATTAATACATAAGAGACTTGGGCATTTAAATGCTCGATATATTCAAAAATTAAAAAATCCAAAAATCTAAATTTTAGGGATGAGGACTTCCAAAATTGTCAAATATGCTGTATTGCAAATAATTCAAGATTAGGCCATAATGGAATTAGGGCTAAACCTAGAAGGAAATTGGAAATATCGTACTCTGATATTATGGGTCCATTTACGCCTTCAGTTGCTAATCAAAGATATATTTTAACTTTCATAGATCACTACTCTAAATATACTTTTGTTATGCCCATAGCTAACAAAAGCCAAGTAACAAATGAATTTAAGAATATTATAATATCCATGAAAAATAAATTCCCTGATTACCCCATAGGGACAATTAGGTGTGATAATGCGAGGGAATATACCGATGCCAAAATTATTAATTATTGTAATGAGGTTGGAATAACAATGGATTAAGTGGTGCCGTACTCACCTGAGTTAAATGGTGTTGCCGAAAGGCAAAATCAAACTTTAATGAGGAGAGTACGAGCCATGTTAATTGATGCCAACCTTGATATAAAATATTGGTCTTATGTTGTGGTGACCTCAGCTTATCTTATTAATAGATCACCAACCAAAGCAAATGAGGGATATAAAACACCCTACGAGCTATTTTATGGAATAAAACTGAACCTAAAAAATCTAAAAGTCTTTGGTGCATTGACTTATAGGCACATACCCATGGAGGTGAGGAAACAGAATGCTACCAAAGCAAAATCAAAATCTAAAAATAAAATTGATCCCAAATTAGCACATAGGGCTGAGAAAAATATAATGATGGGCTATACCAATACTGGGTACTGCCTTAAGGATCCATATGACACGAAATCATATATCTCCTGTGATGTTAAAGTTGACAAATCACAAAATATCAAATCTTTACAAATAAATAATAAATCCCTCACAATAAAACCAGCAAATTATGAATATGATCTGGGTATAATCAATCCTATCATAATGAATATTAATATAAAATACAACAAAACATATATTGAAGATAATGTTCCCAAAAATTTTGCTGAAATTGATACTAATCCATTTAAAGAAGATTGGATCAAGGCTATTAATGACGAATTCAATTCTCTTGATGACATGAAGGTTTGGGAAATAGTAGACTATGACCGCCAAAAACTTATAGACACACGATGGATTTTCACAATCAAATATGATGAATTTGGAAATCCAAAACCCAAAGCTAGATTGGTGGCGAGAGGTTTTAAAGATAGAACTGAATAGGGTATTGCTGAAACCCATGGCCCCGTTGCATCAATAGGAACCATAAGATGGTTATTATCCACAGTCAATAAAGAAAAATTAATACTCATCCAGTATGACCTTAAAACTGCTTACTTAAATTCCCCTATAATAAAGCCTATTTTTGTGAGAAAACCTGAAGGTATAAATATTAATACAAACCAGGTATTTGAATTAAAGAAATTAATTTATGGGTTGAAAACATCCAGCAAATCGTGGTATGACTTATTAGACATGAAAATAAAAGATGGGATTTACAAGGACTAAAAGTGATAGATGTTTATATATAATTAATAATAATGATGAGAAAATATATTTTTCAAGTTATGTGGATGACATATTAATTGCATCCAATTCACAATTATCCATTACAAAAATAAATGAGGAGTTACAAAAAACCTTCACAATCACTATTATAAATAATCCAAGATTTTCTGTAGGCTTGGAAATAATAAGAATCATAGAATATAATACGATAATTCTTTCTCAAAATAAACATATAGATAAGATGATAAAGAAATTTGGAATTTCAGAATTAAAAAATACTAATACCCCAATGGAAATGGGACTAAAAATAGACAAAATAGAAAATGGAAGAGATGATACTGAATATAGGTGAATGATAGGAGGGCTATTATATTTAGCTAGACTCACAAGACCTGATATATTGTTTCCAGTGAACTTCTTCTCACATTTTCAAAACAATTCAAATGAAACCCTTAAAAATTATGTAAGACAAATTTTTAGATATGTCAACACTCCAAAAAACTATAATTTAACATATAAATCATAAGGTAGTTCTCAAATAAACACTTAAAAAAAAAAAAATCACAAGGGGATGGCATACAGGCTTATATAGATGCCTCATATGCACCTCAAGTTGATGATACGAATATTAATGTAAATAATCTTGAAAAAGGTAAATCAATAACTGGATTTATGGTATTTGCTAATGGGGACTTGGTTGAATGGAATTGTTCCAAGCAAACAATCCATGCTTCTTCAAGTACTGCAGCAGAAATAATTGCAGTTTTTGATACCTTAGATACAATAAAAGTAATGCAATTTATGAATTACGAAATTTATGGAGAAAAATTGATTATAGATATAATGGAGGATAATATTTCTACCCAAAAAATATGTTCAGGCGGAAGTCAGAAAAAATCAAGGGCCCTCATGATAAAATGTTACTCGATCTTAGAAGCACTTGAGGAAAAAATAATATGTTTCAGAGCTGTAAGTTCGGAAAATCAATTGGCCAATGCCCCAAATTTTAAGAATTTTGTAAATTTGTTGAATATTGTCTGATGCTTTTTTATATTGTATGTTACCATTTTTGGACTGAGTTTTGATTTTTAAACCATTTTTGTATTATTGTGTTTTTAACCCTATTTTATTATTGTCGCTTATATGTGCATTTAATTTGTTTTTAATTTGACTGACATTTTCACTTTGTAGAATGGTCTGCAACTTAATTTATAGTCGATTGTTTTTATGATCTGGGTTATGATGTATTCTTATGTTATTCAAATCTTCTTGATTTGAGGGGGTTTGTAAAATAATAATTAATAATGAATCAGATCACTCTCATTTAAATCATCTGTGATGAGCTATTCTCATTCACTTGTTCTGTATTTTATTATCTGTAATATGGTGCTACTCCAGAGTACTTGACAATTTGTTACTATATTGTATACGTCAGTCTTGTATTATTTGTTGATTGATTATTACTGTGTTTTACTTTGTGAAATATAATGAGCTCATTTTAAATGTCTTCTGTTTATACACTTTATTCTACTCACTGAATTTGTTGAAATACACCCAATGACCAACTTAGTGTTATTTTCACATGCTGCAACACACACATTGTGAGAATATGCTCCTCACATTATCATGTTATCATAATATTTGACTGTGATGTTGTCGTCATCTGTGATAAATTATACCTAGCTGTGACCTTACACTCGTCTGTGACTGACAGTCAGTCGACAGTCGATCACCAACTGTTGTTATGTGAACATGAAATATATAGAGATCGTCTACTAAATCTGTTTCTTTATGTGTCTACTACATTTTGAGTGTTTTTTATAATGGTTCCTGTTTAATATCATTTGCCTGACCTGTCATTGTTGCTGATTGTGGTGAAATCTCCCAATTCAGTGTTCGCTTTCTCTCACACACATATACACATATATCCATTTTCATCAGTTGTTTTTCCAATTTTTATTTGTTTCTGTCTTTGAAAAAAAGTGAGAAATTTTATTTTCTCCTTCGCTTATTTTCTTTTTCAAATTATTAAAGCTTATTTTTTAAAAACTTATTTTTAACCCAACTTATTTATTTATGTGTTTTAAACTTGATTCATTTTAGCATATATCAAATCATTCTCATTTTTTTTACAATCTGTGCCTGTGTGTGTTGAAAACTCTCGTTCTTTATATCTGTGATTCTGTTTGACTACAACATCGTTTATTTTCTATAGTTTTTTTCCATTGTTATCTGTTCAACTGTCAACACTATATTGTGAGACTTGAATAAACCGAGCTCATGTAATGGTAGTGTTTCTATTTTTTTTAATCATTTTAGTTTGTAGTAACTTGTTCTAGTCATCTTTGTTGGTAATTCCACTACCTCAATCGAGACATCATTTCTCAGAATGGTTATGGGCCCAGCCTTATATGTTCATTATCGTATACTGTAGCAGCTCTAATATGAGCAAAGCTGTGCTGTTGAATTTAGTCATTGGGTAAAGTTCATGCATGTCCACTTATATTGTTTTCGTTTTTGCATCGGCATAGGGTTTTGATTTCTGAGTAGTTCTTGTTGTCTTCATATTTTTGGCCTGGAGCCTGGCTGTTTCAAATGGACGTTAACAGAAAGTGGAACATTACACCATTCAATGGTGAAAATGTGCGGACTTTGAAATTCCACATGGAGATGCTGCTTTGTAAGGATAAATACTATAACACGATCAAAAATGTACTTAATGTGAAAGGAAAACAATGAAGAATGGTAAGATGATAATGCTAATGCTTCGTGTCATATAACAAGTCATATGCATGATTCATTTTTGGAAGTGATCCAGGGTTATGATGCTGGAGATATGTGACAAGCACTGCTGACTGTTAGTGGTTGCAAATCAGATCAGAGGTTGGTCAATCTGTGATATGAATTATGTACTTTGAGCTTTGCCAATGGTGGCAATAACTTCTGCTTGATGGATAGTCTTCTGAGAATCTCATTAGAATCTCACATGAAAATACCCCAAGTTGAAGTTGATTTAAAAAGTTAAAATGACAAATAACTTTAACTTTAATAGTACCCCAGGTAGCTTGCTAGTAGTATGAGAACTAGCCAAATGTGAATCAGGTTAAAGAAGTGATTCGAGTACAAATCACAAATAATCTGTGGAAAAAAAAAAGATCCATTCAGATCAATTTCATGGATCTATGGATGATTTAATATCAAAAGTTGTTTTATCAATTTAGAAAAAATAAATTAATAATTCTCAAGTAGATTTTGTCGTGAGAGGAATGTTTTCTTGAAAGAAGTAAAAGTTTGAAGTTCAAAAAGTATAATAAATCAAAAGATAAAATGAACATTTGAAGTTGGCATAGATTTGAGAATAATTCTCCACTACATTGATTACCCTTCTGTTATGAAGTTGATAGTATTACTACTATCAAGGAGAGCGAAGTAGGAGTGATAGCCCACCACCTCCCTTCAGTTCTTTAAGCCAAACAAAAAATGTCTGAATTTATACATTTAAATTCTATTTCCTTATACTCTAAAGATTAGAATGTTACATAGCACTTGATCATCAAGGCTCTAGCTCTTTTCTGATCCCTCCCAACATAATTTAGAGAGCAGAACTGTTGTCCTCCATAGTCAAATGGGTGAATTTTCCTCAAAAATCTCTTTTTGAAGTAGAAAAATAACGACAATCAATTATAAGTAAGTCATTATTTGTGTAAAGCAGAAAACCACTAATAGATTTACCTCTGGATAAATTAGATATTTTAATTTCATGATAAGAAATTTTAGGAGTGTACGAGGCATCTATAAAAGTTTTAATCCTTGAACCATTAGACTTGTATTTCAGTCCATATCCCTTGCTAAAGTTTATATATTTAAAAATCCTCCTCACATAATTTTTTAATTTATCATCCAAATTTGTTTTAAAATGGGAAAAGAAATTAACAGAGAAAGCAATATCAGGTCGTGCAATCCTGGCCAAGTACAATAAAGCACCTATCATAGACCTATATTCTTTATCATCCTTCTGTTTTATATTTCTTTAATTTCTAAGTGGGCTTCCATGGGTGTATTTATGTATATCAAATTTTCCATCCCATGTTTTTTGATTATTTTCTAAATATATCAAAATTGTGCAAGTGTAATTACTTTATCTTTATGAATTCTGTTGATCTCAGAACCAACATAAAATTTTAGATCCTCCGTGATTTTTATAGTAAATCTTTTTTGAAATAAAGTATTTACTGTGTCTATCCATTTCTATAAATTTGATGCAAATAATACATCATCAACATAGGTAATTAGGAATGCGACATTTTTGCCTTTCGTCCTAAAGTATAAAAACCAATCAACTTTTGATCTGGTGAAACCTATCTGCCTTATATATGCATCTATTAAAATGTACAAACTTTTCGATGAAATTTTTAATCCGTAAATTGATTTTTTCAATTTTAACAATTCATTAGTTGATACCAGAGTCTTTCAGCAGTCTAATATAAATTTGAAATACTGTGGATGAATTTAAATATGCTGTCTTGACATCATATTATGTTAGTTCAAGATCATATTTGTTGACTACAGACAATATCCAACAAGTTAGCCAAATAGGAATTACTGATGCAAAAACTTGATCAAGTTCGTATTCAGTCTGATCTTTAAAACCTCTAGCAACTAATCTAGTTTTTAGTCTTTGTCTTCCTTATAGGCTGTGAACAAAATTTTCCTGGTCTCTATGAAATAAATATTTGCTATATTCATTCACTGGTCAATGTGAGTAATCTCTGACTTAGTGATTTTAATTCCTGACAAAATTTCCATGGACAGTTAGGGTGCATAGTAAACTTTTAATAACTCAATAGATGATTGACTTTTTGGTTCATTTTCAACTAAAATGGTCAAAGTCCCCATGTGGGTTGCATTTAGAAATGATTTTTTTTAAAGCACACTATACTTTACAGGCATAACGAATTATAATATTCATGATTTTAAATAAATCTGATGTAAGATGAACCTCAGCACCCCATCTAATACCATTTTATTACCTAAATTAATATAATTATTATCATCATAATTTTTGTTTGTTAAACAATTTAATAATTAATCATTATTTCTGGACATAGTTTTTTGAACCATATAGGACATTCTAACGGGGCTTCACCATCTCTTTTCTTATTATCCTTCAGTGGATAATCCTTAGATTTATTATTATTCTCATTTTTCCTTATTTTTGTGTTTATTTTGTCTTCTAGGCCACTTACTTTTAATATGACCTGATTTATTACATCAAAAACATTGAATCTGATAATCCTTACCTTCAGAATTCCTATCATTAGCAGGACGAGATTCATTATTACAGGTATTACTATAATAGGAGCTATCATCCTTATTTCCAGATGAGTTTTTATTATACCACCAATTTTTATTATTGTGATTATTATTTCGACCATTATTATTTTTATTTGGAGATGGTTGTTTCTTTGAACTTTGATCTCATATTTCTGGTCACCATCTTCCTTTAATATCATTTTAAACATATCAAGTGTTTGTTGCGCTTCAGGAAAATTATCAAATTGCATTTTTGTAATAGCCTGTTAATATGAAAGTACTAAGTGTAAGAATTTCAACTCTTCCTCATCCAAAACCTCCTCTTCAGAATCACAGAAATCCTGTACAAGTGTATCCCATTTTAAAAGGAAACATTTTATACCCCTCTTGTTGAAAATGAAGAGCAATCTACTTGAATTTAGATATATTAGCTAAAACTGTTGTTTTCAAAATATAAAGTGGGTCTAATTTAAGAAAAATTTGTTTAACAGCTTTGCATTCCATAATTTGTTGTGTAATATTATATGAAATCCTTTTTGTTATGAAGGCTTTTGCCCCATCCTGTTTTTTGAAGTACAATTTAGCAACGTTAGACTGTGATTTATAATTTAATTTATTAAAATTTTCTATGTATAGTTACAGTTGTTTGTGCTCCCCAAAAATATCCCAATAAACAGCACCACAAATTGAAGAAATTATCATTCGCTTCCAATCTAAATAATGCTTACCATCGAATATTTTTCCTAAAGGACCTTGTATTGGTTGAATAATTTCCTCAGGAATTAAACCTGGATCCCCACTGAGAGGTAAATGTTGACTACCCCTGGGATACAAAAGCCAAAAGGTTATATCTAGCATTAGCTGAACCATTAACAGACAAAGGTATGACTTGTTTTTCAAGTGTAGTTGCACCAGTAATTTTATTTACTGTAAGCCTATAATCAGTACCAGTTCTAATTATGTCTAGAATGGCATTCTGGAAATCTTCTCGAGTAGCTACTAATTTAAAAGTACGAATGTTGGTGAAAATTAAAAATTGGAAAAACAAAAATTTGAACAATTAAAAATTAAAAAATTAAAATTATTTATAAATTTGAAAAGTATTATTTAAAATTTGAAAAATATTTCAAAGTTTGAGCATGAGATGTTCATGTATGAACAAAAATAAATTTCTTACAATGATGAAACCTGAATATTTTTCAATCATGGTTGTTAATGTATGAGCAAACCATGAATTTTGAATTTTCCTGCCAATGTTATTACCAAAGAAACAAAGAAAATTTATGATCTAAATCAAAATGTAAAAGATTTTCAACACAAAGAGAAAGTGAACATGAAAAATCTATCTAAAACATGAATTTTATACATGAAAATCACATGTTTTGGACCAAAAATGGTATTTTTTACCTATTAAAATTTTAATTTTTTTACTCTTTAGAATCCTGCAAATCCTCAAATTTGGTAAGAAAATGCTGAAAATTCTCTGAAGAAGTTAATGCTGATCTAGAGAAATAGTTCCTTGTAATTTCCCTGAATAAAGTAAAATTTTCACCACAAACAATCTTAGAGTACCTTCTGCATATTTTTGACATTTTGCTCGAGTTCACCAATTTAGAATACATTTGATAAAGATATCCCTTAAATTCACAATGATAGTATACATAAACATAGTGTAGGCTAAGTATGTCACGAAATTATTTTTTACTGGTCCAGTACTATATAGATATAGTCAAAGGTAAATTGTAATTTGAAAGAAAAAAAAAATTGTTAAAAATACCAAAAAAACAAAACAGAAATTAACAGTACCTTCACATAACTACTGATACCAATATCAGAAACCAAAATGCTAAGAGAAAAAATTTGGAAACCGAACTAGAAACAATACCAAAATAGCTAGTAACACTACCAGAATACAATAATAAAATTTGATAATGATAAAATACCAAAACAGAAACTCTTTCATAGCAATATTCCATCCCTACCTTTGAGTATATATGTAATGGAGGATTAATTCCTATAATATTTCTATAACCCTATAAGTAGTTACTATCAGACACTGTTAGCATTTTTGGGGAATCAAATTACTCCATTTTGCACATAGCTATATCTATATATGTATAAATATATAGATATACATCTTATGGTAATTTCATTCTGGAAACACTCTATTGTTAAAGAATGGAACTAAGAGAATCAGCCCTACATTCAGTGTTGCCAGATTAGAAGGGTGATATTTCCATACTTGGCATTTTTCAATATCTGTACATTTCCATACGGCTTATCACAGTTATCTTATGTTTAAAATTTTTGAGAATTTGTGACAAAACCAAATTGTAATTAAAAATTAACAAATCAATAATCCACAATTTTCTCAAAATAAGAAATTTGAACAATTGAATATGAAAAAAAAACTGAAAATGAAGTCTTACGTGACTTGTAATAGTTGTTATGTTAGAAGGAAAAAAATACACTGACAAAGTAAATCATTATAATTATATCCGTATGTTTTAGGGGTTTCAGGGTCATCCATCCACATGTCTATACAGGGCCTTCAAATCTGTACAAATACAGTTAAATCCATACATCTGATAACACTGCCTCCATTATATATATGTATGTATACTCAAAAGCAGAAAACTGTTAAAAAGACAAAGAGCTATGAAGAAGGTAGTGCTGTCTGTCTGTGACCTGTTGTGGCAAATGTAATTAGATGTAAACATAAACGAGTCTACATCAATTAAGAATAGTAGACCTTGACGTATCTTAGGTTTTTCTTACTTTTAATATTTCAATCAATTAGGAACTTACAGAAAGAAGCGTAGAATATACACAGTATAATATCCAATTTCAGGTAGAATATATAGAAAATAATACTGGTAAGGTGACAAAATACTGATGACATTGATAAGAGTTATCAACTTGTTTAGATTCTACTAATTTTCTACAAACTCTGCATATTATATATATTCTACACATTCCACATATTCATCACAAATTTGGAATATAGAATTCTACATCTAGAATACCATCCCTGGCTAATGCACTATACTTATCCCTGTAGTAGTTTCAAATCACGTAAGGCACCCCATATTTTCATGAAGTCATTATTCATATTTAATTTACCAATAAAGTTTTGAACAAGGGTACATTCAGAATGAATACCTGGGTAACAACCAGAACACTCTAACCATTCAGAATGTATTGGTTGTTTTATCAGGGTTGGGTAAGTTTTAACCTGGTAAGTAGTTAATGAAAAGTTACCTAAATCATTTTAATTGGTTGATGGCTTGATGCAGTATTAGTTTGATAACAATCAGGGATTGAGAAATGCTACCATTTTTAATTTTCTTTCCGTTAGTTGAATTTCTGAAATTGAGCATAATGTTAAGTTATTTGTTGTTTCCATTTCCTTTAGATTTCCTGAATTGATTTTACGAAAATTTTTCATTCATTTTCCATTTTTGGTTCCATTTCCGTTTGCATTCAGAAAACAATTTTTCTTGACTTAAAATTTTCCAAATATTGTTCAAATAGATATATTGATATTTTTTCGATAGAATATTTCTCAAAAATTATCGATACTTTTTTGAATTTTTCTCCCAGATCAAAAATCAATCAGGTAAGGAATGGAAATGAAAATAATTCATTATTCGATTTCCTACATTTCCGTTATTGGTCTTGAAACTAATGGTTTAATTGTTTCCAATTCGGTTTTTGTTTCAGAATTTTGGTAATTCTGTTTATTTCGGTTTCCTAAAAATAAGATTTCTATTTCCATTTCTCAACCAATAATTGTGTTTTAATTATCTACCCTAACATTCGGAGAAATTGTTGGTTTTGAATTGGGTAAATTGGGTTAAAATTTTAACTTTATGGTTGTGTTGGTTGTTCATTCTGAATGCGCCCCAGAACGCAGTCAACAAACTAACTTGTGTGTCTATTCGCATGTACTATAAAATACTGGTGATCAAACTTCAAAAACACTAGCTATAACAGCTATCATGAGTGGATTCTTTTATACCCGGCTAATTATGACCTCATAAGATACATTTTGCGAGTATGCGCGCGCGCGTGTGTTGTGCGATACAAAAACTGATCGTACAGAAAAGAGGAAAATTTTGAAAAATAAAAATTTATTTTAAATATTTATACACAAAAAAGAAAAAGAAAAAACAGGTACAATAAAAACAAAATAAAAAATAACAATTCTCAAAACTTACACGATGCTAGCCTGTTTAATTGAGATATTTTTGAATGTACTCATGAATGAGTTCATTTCAGACACGTGCTTATCCTGAGACGGTGTCACCGAGAGTAAACCATCATTTTCGAGGCGTCCTAAAATCAAAATAATTAAAATTTAACAATCTTCGAAAAAGCAAGGCGTACACGATTTTGCAAGACGGACTCGACAAGGGACGAGAACTTGAATGAAAATATAAGTCAACAACAGTTTGAGTATTTTTCATTAAGTAATAATTGTTTAAGACACAAGATTTCTGATACAAGAACAGTTTTCCTGTTAGTTCAAAAAGATTTTTCTCACTTATTAATTTATATTTTTAATAAAAATATGTATATTTTCATGTGGACTCAGGTACTAATACTTTCATCCGTTTGCACAGATTATCTCTTCTAAATACAGTTCTAAAAATTATTTATAACAGTTTTGTGCAACAATGTCATTCTTTTATTTACCTATAGTAAAAAATTAGTAAAAGAGGGGACTTAACGACTCTGTCTGCAACAGGTATCGAGTCTTCCAGCAAGTTTCATTCGTTTTATGTGTTTTAACAAGAAAATAACCAAGAATTGCCGAACCGGCTTACCCGATAAAGATGGTGATGGGCCCTGCGAATTACTGCACATTTTTGTACTGTAGCCAGAATCGTTGCATGGAATGTCGGTCGCTTTTTCGCATTCTTCGTCGCTAGACTCGCAACTGTCGCCCTCACCCAGCCGCGAATTTTTCCACAAATCGACCCGAACGTTATTCTCCAGCGGTCCGGACGAGTAAAACGGTTTACGCGGAATGAGACTGGCGGCGGGCAATTTGGCGTCGCCCGCTTGGTGGTAGCGCGAACTGCTGGAGCAGTCCGAGTTTCGCTGCTGCGGCTTCATCGTACACTCGTTGTCAGTGTCGCGCAGAAACAGAATATTTTTGCGCTTTTCAAACTGATGCTGGTCGGCCGGCAATATACTGACCATTTTATGATCCTTGCTGGTACTGCCGTCGAAAATCGACTCGAAACTGCGCGTATGACTCAGGGAACTGTGCGCCACATCCTCGTCGAGTGGAGGTGACGGCCGGCCATCGACCATTTTTGCAGAGTGTTGGTGCGCACTCAGACAATACTCGATGGTATTCAGCCGTTTGTTGATCGCGTCCTCCGTTCGACATATTTGCTTCTTGATCTTCTTTGTCTTTTTTTCGATACGCGTTTCCAGTTCGTGGAAGAATGGTGCGCAATAACACGCGTATCCCACACCGACCGGACCCTGCACAAAAACAAAAATTAAAAAATACGAACAACCCAGCTATAGAGGTAAAACATGTAGCATACGCAAAGTGGTGTACTAAGAGGAAGGGGAGACATTTTGACAGCTAATAATCTCCCATTAGCCATTGAAAACAAAATTATTTTATCTATTTAACTTACTTACTTCTTCCTTCAACTTTTTTCTTCTAGCTTAAACAATGGCAAATTGTCAAGGACGTAGATAAAGGAGGTCCGAATCCCCCCTCAACTTCGAAAAAGAGTCTAAAATAAAAAATACTGTTTTTCGGTTGTGGTGGAGGAGGTTTTGTATAAAGGGGAGGGTCAGAAGAGATAGCTTAGAATTAATCTACATCTTTGAACCACGGAGGCTGATTCAATTGAACCAAAGTTCTGGCATGAAGCAAATATTTTTTGAGAGATTTTAATGTAGTGGACAGAAAAGTTTTTTACGGAATGAGAAAATCATTTTCTTTTCATCAAATTTACGTCATAAAAATTTCAAAAAGAAAAAGAAAACAGTATTTTAAATGAAAATAGCAAAAGTAAGAATCGTATCATTTTTTCTTATTTTCTTTCAATGAGTATCATCGCTCAGTTTCAAATTTGAAATATACCATTTCAATTGCCTAGCCTATAATTTTTCAAGAGAAAATATGTGAAAAATCCACTTGATCTAGAGGGTACCTACAAAATACGTAGCTGAGAAATGAGAGCTTCAATTAAAACTATTTTTGTTATTTACTGTTACGTTTTCAATGACTAATCGATTAAGTATTTACAGCAGTTAATATCGAAAATTCACAAAAACTTTACAGAAAAAGTAGAGGGAGTGATAAATAATGAAAATTTAACGTTCAACAGTAAACGCCTATTTAAAGTCTACTATACTTTATTTAAGGGTGCAAAATTGCAAAACTGGAACATCCTTTGAAAAATTAGAGACAATATTTAAGTTGGACAAAAAAGTGGCACACATAACAATTACGTTTTACGTAAAAAATCCTACTCTTTTATTTGGAGCGGTCAGTATTTGAAAAAAAAGGGTTGATAGAAAATATTATAATTAAAATCTTTAACGACAGACTTTTTTGTTTCATGTTCCCGATACATCAAAAAACACTTAAGATGAATAAATTATTCCCCACCAAAAGTCTTGTATGACTGGACTGTTAATCGTACAAATAGACGTTATAGAACATAACTTTAAGAGATAAGAAAAAAATACTGAAAAGTAAATTATATTTTCTACAAATGCGAATGAAACAAACAATTCTGAAGAAATAACAGGCTTAGGCTCGGCAATATACTTTTCAATGGCATTTTTTTGTAAACAGTAAAAAGCGTGAAAGTAAAATTTATTTGGGACAACTTGTTCACACGGAATGTTAAAAATATTTGACATGATTCACCTTTCTTATATTTCCGGCGAGATCTAAATAATACTGTTCACCCTTGCTGAGGGGTTCGTTAGGTAACGAGTCAAGTTTAGGTTCAGGAAATTCGGCACTATCTGGATAATAATGGCAGCCGTATGGTGACCAAGGAACAAGAGTGTTTTTCGTCAACGGAGAAGGTAATTGCGAAAGTTTCTTCGTGCTGGCTCGATTTTTACTGGCGCGTTTGTTGTTAGCCTGTAAAAGATAATCAGAGGTAAAAACAAATGAGATCCATTTGAATGGTATACGTCGGGAATGGTACGTATTTCCATACCACAATAACGTACTTTCTTTAGGTCCACTTTCGAAGGTTCTACGCAGGCTACGAGAGCTTTTTTTGTCCCGACAGAAGCATTTTTCAAAATTTCCAAAATTTCGGAATGCGATTTTCGCTTAGCAATGTCTTCAGCTGTTTCATTTTGCTGTGAAAATGGATTTTTCTGTTAGATATGTAGTAGGCACAAAAGAATTAAAACGGAATGCATCGCGTATCTTGGAAAAAAAAAAGATTTCCTGCTTCGAAAAATACGGACATTTTTTCTTTCAAGTGTGAAAATTAATCAAATCCCAGTACCGTAGTTAAAAAGTTACGGGCGTAGCCAGGATTTTTTCAAGAAGGCAAAAAAATATTTGAGACTTTTTTTTGGCTGGTAACTTTTGGTAATTCAGAAAATTTAAGAAATTTAACATCTATGGAAGCCGCTGTCGCATATTTATTAAGCACAAAAATTTTTTACAAATTTTTAAAGTGACAAGCAAAAATATAAATAAAACAAGGTTATGGGGATATTGCCCGTTTCCCCCTTAGCCAAGATTTTCTCAGGAAGGAGAGAAGAGACCAAAGAGGTTAGAATTTTGAAAATACAAAATATAATTAATAAATTGTCTCATCCTAAGCAATACTAAATGGAGACTCAAAGCTCAACTACCCTAATCTACAGCGATGCGACTTACTACAGTACCGTACCTTCATCAGTGAATCTGACGAATGAGTTTTTCAAAAAAATTTCGTTCATTTCAATCAGTATTTCTTATATTTGTTAATAGATCCAGATAAGCACTTTTTTTAAGGAGAGGGTAGAGATCAAATTAGGTTTTTCAATTTTTTTCCCCATTAATAATACTAATATTTGTGCATTTTTTCTCTTGTATTATTTTACACCTTTTTCTCGTTCTATCCCGATCTGTTTTCTTTCTCTGTAAGTACTTAGAGATAAATGTGGATTTCTCTGCACAAACTGAATGACGAATAATTTGTTCCAAAATGTTTTAGTGGCTTATTTTCGTAAATGAGATACCTGAATGTAACGATATTTTCGTATCGTTCATAATATGAAATATTTTCGTATTATTAATTATCATCATCATCATTACTTTCTCTCTATTTTTCTATTATTTCCCATTCATTAACTCTCACGTCATTTCTTCAAGTCAAGACTTGTTTGATGACATCATTTCCTACATAAACAGTTACTGTGTTTACTCATAAACAATGAACTCATCTTTTGTTTATACTATTTCTGCAATCTTGCATATATACTAATTTTTACTAATTCATTTGTGAACACCCACTTTATGTCATATTCTTACGAGACCATTGGTCATACTTACTGTACATATATTTCTATTAACCAATAAGATCAAAACCCTTCTCCAATACTCTGTAAATTCGCCTGAACCTTCCTCTTTTTACTTACTATATAATCTCATGTTTTGTACTCTTATATTCATTCTACTTAATTCTCTTTATACTTTTGATTACCTTGTTACAATCTTACCAACTCTTTTAATTCTTGATGTTTATTACTGTTACTCTTCCATAAAGTTTATGTCTAATACACCTTTTTAACTAACTTGTGTATTTGATTGTTCTGTTACGATATATAACCGTCACAGAAGAACTGTATTTGGCAATCTTTTCTCGATCCACTACCGGATTAAGAAGAATAAATGCAAATATAAGGTCTAATTTTTCAAAATCAATCCAGTTTTTGAATTGTTCACCAAAACTGTTACATTTTCTCCCAACGTGAACAACTAATGAAATACCTATGTAGGTACCTTGTTTACGACATTTTTATTGCAATTTGATTCTAGTAAAATGCGTGTTAATTTTCGTCGATTCATAGCAGCAGCAATATGCAGAGCAGTGTCTCCATTCTGAAAACAAAACAAACAAAGAAAAAAGGTAAGCGAAAATTGGTTAATTTGATCAAAAATTTAACCCAGAATACATCTAATTTAAATATTCTAATGACTAAAATTTTAAATTATGTAACAAGATTTTGAAACTTATACAATACTTACAGGCATTTACAACGTTAAAATGTGTTTTCAAAAATAAAATTGACAATCAGTACGAATTTCTTATAGAAGATGTAATTTTGTCTTAACTTGTCGCTACTAGAACCAGAAAGCCAATTTCAATTTAATCTCTCCATAACAATTGAAAGTAAAAAAAAACTCTTCTTCAAAGTTCGATAGAGTGGCCAAGGAAGCTGAAGTCATCCGCAGAAATGTCAAGCTCGCCCAAAAGTTTCACCAAAATAAGTATTAATCAGCTAAATTCATTAATTATAGCCCAAAGTTAGACTGTTAGATGGAATATACGTAGAAAAATATGATTTTTACCATTTTTCTTTTAGATAGACAATTTTTATTTCAGTCTTTTCAACCTCCGTGAAATTTTGTCGGCCCCTCCCACTACAACACTTATCAGATGCAATTTACGGTGAAAAACATTGTAGACAAAATTAGGATTTGATTGAAGGGCATTAGTCTCCCCACCAAGATGATCCATCTTTTTTTGAATTTTTCTTTTAATTTAATTTTGAAACTTATTTAATTAATATTTGTTTAAATTAATTCTAAGAAAATTTACGATGCATATTCATCCACTGCAAATTTAATCGAATAATTTCAAAGTCACTGTGGATATTCTAGCCCAAAAAGTATGGGAAATTCACGTTTGCGCTAACTGACCTTAGTTTTACAGTAAAAAGGACCAATGAGTTATTTGCGCGCAAAAAATTTGATATTTTGAGCTATTTAGATAATATATTTGCGCTAATATAAATGTGGAATACCTTATTGTGAGGAAGTATTCTCACCAGAAGGTAAATTCTACAGAATTAATTGCATGTTCTGCCACTTCATATCATAAGTATGGGAGAGCCAAATCCTTGGCAAACACTGGCGATTTTAGAGCTGGTTCTGAGAGTTTACATACCGGATTTGGTACACGCACACAGACACACATATGTATATGTACGTATGGTATTATGTCATCAGTTGCGTCTTTTCTGTTTCCGTAAGGTGATTAAAAACGACGCAACGTGTTTGGTACCAAGCTGTGACATCACCAAGATTGTTATCAGGTAATTGATCACAGTCCTTGCAATGTATCGTACCTGTACGTATGTAGAAGTACAAACATACAAACATTCGTGTGTAATTGGTTTCACGTCTTGAGGCGATTATTTGCCAACCCTTTAGAATGGGAACTGTTGTCGAGGGGTCCGAGCCCCTATTCCTCATATGGGAAAGTTCCCACAATAAATAAGCAGAATTTACACAAATGTTGCACTGATGCACATTTCCCTACATGCTGGTATCCCTTGTCCGTAATTTTTCAGGTTTTTTCTGGTCATTTAGTGGTGACTTGTGAGATTAGTGTCTGTATCATCCAATAAGCTTGCATGTACCTCGTTCAATAATTACATTCTCGATAATTACATCTCAAAAGACACTTTGTTAACGCCAGAATTATGGACAGGTGCGCCCTCTAATAGTCCACGAAATAAAAATGCAGTTGAGAGCTTCCATTCTCATTACAATCGATTATTTGATCACCCTAAGCAGCATATCCACGACGAAATTTCTAATAGACTATCTAGAAATACAAACTGAATGTGACCTAAAATTTAGTTACATACGACCGACTACGAAGCCATAAAAAAAACCCAAAATATAAAAATAGTTCCAAAAAAAAAATTTTTTTCAGGGATTTTTATCGGAGTTATAGAACAGATGAAATCGGCATACTGATTTAAAATCAAGGGATACCGCCTGCAATCTTGACCTTTGGTTTAGTTACTGCACGTTTTTAATCATACCGGCTTTATGCTGACAGTTCTCTGTCTGTGAAAGCCGCAGACACGACTTGAACGCTCATATTCTGTCTGTAGCCAAAGTGAGAAAGAAAATAGGTACCAATGCAGTAGTCCTCCAAAATCTGAAGATTCACGTTTGCAAATGTATTACGAAATTTACGAAAACGATGAAATTTCCTCAACGCGAACCTATCCTTTTTTTGACCATTTGCGCAAACGTATGATGGCCAAAAAGTATGCGAGAATACTGAATACCTAATTCAAAAAATTAAAATTTCTTGTTTATCACGTTTTTCCTATGTCCGTTTCGAATTACGACGACATTTCTAACACTGTGACACCTGGACTAAAAATTTTTCTAAAGTTCTTACAGGCTCGATGAAGTGATGCAGCGACGAATTCCTTTCTTAGATTTCCGTACAGTCTTTCACTACACTCGAAATAATGAGAACGATAAAACAAAGATAAATGTGCGGATTACTCACTTTATTCTGATCGGAAACGTGACACTCGGCACTGATAAGGATACGCATAACTCCGGCGTGACCGTAACGGGCACTCGTATGCAACGGCGTGTCTCCATACTGCAAAATAAAAAAAGAAAATTAACGTCACCGTCGCATTTATTTAGTTCAATACCCTCGCCGTCATCGTGAAGTAATCCTCATTCTGACTCCACAAAAATCGACAACCAACCACTTTAATTGAGACGTCAGATTTTATTACAGGTACGTTCATATTGAATTGAACTGTTTTTTGACTTAATGATGTAATACCTCTAATTTAGTAAGTAGTAATAAAATTGGTACCTAGGTCTAAGTAATTCATTGGCAAGTTCACGGGGGAGAGGGCTAGAATTCGGCAAATTTTTACAGAAAAAATAAATAAGGAAGATGTAATTTTTTTTAATATTTTTTCTTCTTAAAATAGACAACATCGTGACCTACGTTGAAACACCAAGTAGAAACTACATTTTAAGAAAAATGAACTTATTATTCATCTTCTTTTTCATACATCACTCGTTACTTTATATTTTCTTCTATTTTTCCCTCTTCTCACAGGTTTTTTCTTTCTTTCTTGTTTTTTGCACAGGGAAGGAAAGAAAAGTTCTAGGAATCTTTCAAAAGTCGTATTTTAACAATTTTATGAAATACCTGAAAGCAGGAGACATTGTTCCCGAAAAGGCCCCAAATTTGGTCGTTGGGATCAATTCGGAGTTTACTTTGATACACCTACATCGAATGAAAGTATAAAGAAATGTTCGTGTAAAATGGGCCTTTTTGAGCATCGCACATGTAAAATTGTCGATTAAAATCAACCTTGAGACATTTTTTGAGTGAGATGATCTTGAAGCGTTAGAAGACTGTTTTATACGATTTCAGTTAAACCAAAAAAGAACACTCAGTCTTAGGAAGTATCACATAGGTATAAGTACCACTAAAAAGTACAATAATTGCCTCATCATTCATCAAATAAAGCGCATTTTTCCGTCTGGAAAATTCTCGAAGGTATTCTACGCGTATTTTTTTAGTTGTTAACTCAAATATGACAAATTTATAAAACGGGGATGGACTGTCTTTAATTTACCTATTGAATTCTATTGATCGATAATCGACCTGCAACTCAATTCCTTTCGAAATTCAACATTATAGCCATATTAATACGTTCAAATCAAAAAACTGATATTTGTGGTAAAATTTTGAGCTGTTGTGTTTCTTCCCCTAACATCGGTCAATCAAGCGAGATATTTTCGCTAGACACTACTGCATATCGATTTTAAAGAAAAGTTAAGAGAGCTTGAGTAGCATTAGTTCAAACAGATAAATCCATTTAGTGTAATTAATATTTTACATATTGAATTTAATTTTGTCAAAATCACGCTTGGTTAAATTTCTTTTTACTATTACGATTTTTTTGATTTTTAGGTGACTACCAACCTTGTCAGCCACTTATCTATTCATCTCTTTGCTGCATTCATACAGAAAAGGTTGTCTAACTACCTTCAACTTGATCACAGAACAGATGTAAGCCCACCAATTAGATTCTGATATCACTACTGAAGCACTACAGAGTGAATTTCTTTTATGATTATCATAATTTTTGTCTTAAATCAGAATGAATTGTATTTTTAGAAACACTGACAAAAAACAAATTCCTACAAAACAGCGAAACCATGCTGTGTATATTTTAAGATCAAATTAACTACAGTTTCTAATTTTCATTAACGTGATTCGACCTCCTTTTTCACGCGACGATGCCTCAAACCATACATCCTATCACCTGTAATCCTCACCAGCTAATCTCCCAGCCACCCAATAGTCAGCGGGCTCGAATCAACCCTATATATACATATATACCTAATTTAACATTTTACAAGCATACAAATACTATACTAGCCAAACTCTGACCTCTACAAGTAATTATTCCTAACCTCACTTCACGATCTCAAAGTATAAAGTCTTTAAATTCTACAGCTTTATGTAATACGGATCTAATCCGAAAGGCTTTAGGCTTACGACTCTTTCTATTTCATAGGATTGAGGAAGAGAAGGAAAGGGAAGAATTAGGATAGGAATACGATAATACGTGAATATGAAGAACTTTTTGTCTTTCTGAAGATCCCGACATCCTGCACTTGTGGAGGATATGCATTCTCTATATTTTTGAA
Source organism: Ericerus pela (assembly GCA_011428145.1). NCBI lineage: Eukaryota > Metazoa > Arthropoda > Insecta > Hemiptera > Coccidae > Ericerus > Ericerus pela. The sequence goes on along the minus strand of WOFM01000585.1, from coordinate 78,313 downwards.
ATGATTCTTTCAACTAAAACTTCAATGGATATAACGAGATGAACTTTTAATCTACAAGTCGTTGCATTTCAGGAATAAAAGTACATTCGTGTTTACAAGGAACTGTGTGTAGACGATTAAACTCCTTAATACATTTACGAAAAATGTGGGTAGGGGTAGGTACAAAAATGGATGGTTAATCCCTCGTATTTTATTCATATTATTCTATTAGGTACATATTTACAAGCTTACATTATTCTGGACATCAGCGTCGCAACCTGCCAACAACAACTCTCTGCAACTTTGATTGTGGCCATTTTGGCAGCACAGATGCAAAGGCGTAAAACCGCCCCAATTCTTAACGTTTAGATTCGCTTTCGCTTTTGCAAGCTCGGCCACCGTACGACTGTATCCTTTCCACGCCACTTCGTGTAATGCTGTATTTCCGTGCTGCAAAAAAGAGAAAAGAAAAAAAAGTTGAGTATTAATAAATACCATAAAATAAAAGAGGATAGAGGGTTAACAAGGAATTTAAATGATACATAAGATTTATCCGAAACGAATTTGAAAAGACGCATCACAAAGTTGACAGTGTTTAATTTTTGACAAAATAATTACCACATTATCGGCGCTGTTCACATCCGAGCCAGATTTAATTAGCTGTTTTACAATTTCAAGGTAGCCTTCAGCAGAGGCAATCTGCAGCGCTGTATAACCAATCTGCAAAAAAAGAAAAAAAAATACAACCATGCAAGGAAACAAAGCCAAAGAAGAAGATAAACTTTTTAAACTTGTTTTTTTTTTTCTTTCTTTTCTTCTTTTAGAATGACGAGTTACAAGTATTTTTTGTCTGGTTCAAGTAGGTATGTCTTGCAACTTTTTTTTTTGCATTACAGAGAGGACTAATGTTTCGGACAAAATGTGACGAGTTCGAAAATTTCGAACATCTTCGCGCAAAATATAATTTATTTTGTACTTTCACGAGGCTAATATAGTCGAGTTACTCTAGCACATAGGTACACACACCACAACAGGTACAAAAAGCGCTAAATCATGTTATAACGACCTATGTGAAATGGGTAATTTGGCTGATGATCGTAAAAAAAAAGATGGTGTTAATGGGATTTCTTCCACCCCCGACCACACCACCGCAATAACTAATTTTCTTTCTTTGTCTATTTTTCTTTCCTTTTCTTTCCGACTAAATTCAACGACGGAGCTACTTTAAGGTCGTCTGAGGCAAGATTATATTGACTTGGTAAATTCATGAGCTATTGGTTACAAGCAAAGAAAATGTATTCGTTCAGGACTAAATAGGTGATGACAGTTCATAGGATGTACAACAAAATGTGGAAAAATAAACCGTTCACTCTTAAAACAACAGCGAAAATCATGATACAGAAAGACAATTCAATACTCCGCGAGAACAACAAATTCTACCAACTATATTTCTGTGTAGGATTATCTGGAATACTGTAAATGAAACTTCACCAATATACCGTAGAATAAACTCAAACTCATATTTGTTGTGGGAAACTGAGGTTTCACAAATAGTCGAACCTAAAGAAAATTAACTGCTTATTTTAGTCACGAAAACTTTCAACATTTTAAAAGAACGCTGTTCGATTTGGAGAAGTGCAAAAAAGGCTGTTCGATTTTCCGGAATAGAACCTGTTTTTTCTCAGCAAGTGCCAAATTTCGCTGACTCGACTCGAATTTCCTGACACGATTTGGTGAGTATAAGTTCCAATGAAAATTTCTCTCCTAAAAATGGGATTGTATTTGTACCTGTACGGGTCCGGCAAGCGTAGAGTAGTGCAGGATGGAAGAAATATATGACAATATCGATTCTAGTTGAAGAAGTGTAATAAACATCAATCATAAATACAAACAAGTACGGAGTATGAGATCACATACAATGTGATGACATAGTTAATGTAATAAATTGTATCACAAATGTATACAAATAGTTACGAACGGAAATATCAGGTGTGAATGTATTATAATGGATTCGTAGGTGCGAGGTGAGGAGGATTTGTGGGACTCTACAGTATCACATGCCTTGCACATCTTATTTTCCCCTTTTAACTGAAAAAGTTCTTTAAATTTTTCTACCTACTTGAGATAACAATTTTCCGAGTTTTTCCACTTCAAAGAATTGACGCAGAACTAAAACCGCGAGGTAGAACTCAACTTATAGTAAACTAGAACTGAAATTTTAAATTGTAACACTTTTTCTCCGTATTGATATCAATTAATCTCAACCTCCACACATCAAAACTTCAAATGAATTTTTGAAATAATTATTTGAAAGAAATTTTGAGGCCTGCAGAGGGGTAAAAATATTTTGAGAAAATTTTTTTCACAATTATATTTATCCTGTATGCGGCGAAAGCACTAATTGCTCCTACAGATTCTACTTCAGGAAAATAGGAAAAAATATTAGTCGACAAAATTCCAAAAAAATAAAACTCCAGTGTTGGTCCTTGTGGGGACAATACTCGTATGAGGTAATAGGGGCTCAAACCCCTTGACAACAGTCGCCGCCCAAAGGCTGGCAATAATCGTCTCTATGACATTAAACGAATTTACACTGGTGCGTTTATATGTTTGTACCTGTACGTACGTACAGGTAAGATACATTGCACGGCCCGAGATCAATTACCTGATAACAATCTCGGTGATGTCACGGCCTGGTAACAAACACGCTGCGTCATTTCTTATCACCTCGACAGAGGCAAGAAACGATGTAACGCATGACATAATTACGTACATGTACGTATGCATGTGTGTCTATGTGCGTGTACCAAATCCTGTATATAAACTCTAAGAACCGGCTCAAAAATCGCCAGTGTTTGCCGAAGATTTGGCTCTCCCATACTTAACTGTATGAAGTGACAGAACACGCAAAATACTGTTGAAGACCTTCTAGTGCGAATATCTCTCACAACAAGGTATTCCACAGTGGTGACCCCGACGTGATTTTTTGGCTACGTCGTGGGTGTCTAGGGGTGTTGCACTAATTCTAAAACTAGGCGTGGTGCGCTGGTGAGTTACTAGCTTGTGATACAAATTTTTCCACAGACCTAGACACCTTTGGCTGTCGAAGCAGAGGTCTGATTTTAAAAGTGGGAAATTAAACCCCCCTTTCAAATATATTTGCTGGAAGGGAACTAAGAGAAGTAGACCTGGAGGAACAAAGTTGCCCTTATCCGCCAACTCCTCCAGCTTCGACAAGAGACTCTGAAGTCTTTGATACTCCGGAAAAACAAAAACGAATCCAGAGGCCAGAAGCCTTGTGTTTGGGAGCTGTTGTCAACCCAAACAAGACAACAGCTTGCACCCTCAGAAGTGGTCATATTTTGAGCCAAGACTCCGACCCTTCGACCCCAGACTGACAACCAACGGAGTCTGGGGGAACCTTTGCCAGAAGTAACTCAAAAGAGAAACAGCAAATCAAAATGCCTAACACCAAAGGAAATGGAAATACGACGAACTCGACATCGAATCAGCCTGGGACAGGTGGAAATGGTCAGCCACAGCTAACTCCCGAAGTGCTTGCGCAGCTACTACAGCTGTTGCCGATGCAGACTTTGCAGAACCCTGCAATCCAAAGGTGGAGGATTGAGATTCCGGAATTTTTGCCAAATGAAGTAAAACTCTGGTTGACTCTCCTCGAAGGTCGTTTCAAAACAGAGAACCTACAGAACGACCAGAAGTACACACACATTTGCAGCGGCATGCCCGCAGAAATAATACGCCGCATTCTGGATATCATGGAATGCCCTCCGGCGGAATCAGACAAGTACAGTTGGTTCTGCAAAAAAATTTGCAATATGTTTGCAAAGACCCAAAACCAGATAATAGATGATGTCATGGGTGGAATGAAGATGGGAGATGATAAACCCTCCATCTTCATGACCAAATTAAGACAAAAGGCAGATAATATCGTATCACCATTGGTCATTGGGAACCAGTTCTGCAAACAACTGCCCCAAAATGTTGTGCAGTGTCTGGCAGCTGTGGGTACCATGGTAATCTACAATTCCGAGGACCTAGACTTTTTGGGGAAGAGTGCCGATAGTGCACTGGAACATTCGAGATCAGCATCCTCGATTTGTGCAGTATTGGCAGAGATGGGAAAACTAGCTCAGCTTAGAGCCCAAATAGCTCAGCTGACTAGTGAAATAAAGAAGAAGAACAACAATAATAACTCAAGAAATGGTAGAAGTAATAACCACTTGAAAAGCAGGAGCAACAACAATAGAAATAATGACAGAAAATCCAGGTCCAGAGACCGAAAGAGCAATTCTACCAGGGGTCAGAGTCCAACTCCCCCTAGAAGAACATCATCCCCCAAACCCCCATCTCAGAATTGGGATGATAAATCCTGCTTCTTTTACAATAAATTTGGCACGGAGGCCACTAAGTGCAATAACAGATGCCAATGGTGGGGAAAAACGTACAATAAGCCGTCAAACTAGAAAGAGGAGTCGTCTATGCGGCTGAAGATCCCTCGAAAAAGTATACACGCCACCTGTTCATCAAGGACAGGACTAACAGGAGACGTTACCTTATTGACTCAGGTGCTGACTTGAGCATTTTGCCAGTAAGTAAAAACCAAAAAGTATTTCCTCCGAAATACTACCTCCGAACTGTGAATGGTCAAAACCTTCCAGCTTACGGAGTAGAATCCAGCAAAGTAAGCATTGGTTTGTGAAGAGACATGACGTGGTCCTTCACAATTGTGGATGTTCCAACTCCGATCCTGGGCGCAGATTTTCTCACGCACTACGACCTGGTCATTGACCTCAAAAATGGAAAGATCATAGACAACAATACTGGTCTATGGGTGGAAGGCAAAATGCTAGCATACCAACTGGACACCAACATATCCAGCTGCACCAAAGTCGACGAAAAATTCCTACGGATTCTGTCAGACTATCCTGGAGTCACTCAACCATCGATTCGCAGGCATCCGATCTATAAGCATGACACTGTTCATTATATAGAAACTAAAGGACCGCCTTGCCATGCTAGAGCCCGCAGGCTACTGCCTGATAAACTCAAAGCAGCACGGGAATACTATGATCGCATAATATTGGAAGGCATATGCCACCCCTTGAAAAGCTCATGGAGTTCCCTGATCCACATGACCAAAAAAGCAAGTGGAGAGTGGCGAATCGTTGGAGACTACAGGGCCTTAAATACCAAAACAGTTCCTGATCGCTATCCAGTCCCACTTCAACGCGAGTATGAAGGGTAAAACGATGTTCACAAAAATCGACATCAACTGGGCATTCCACCAAATTCCAATGGCTGAACAGGACATTCTAAAGACAGCGGTCATAACTCCCTTCTTTGAATGCCGTTTGGACTCCGTAATTCTGCACAAACTTTCCAGAGATTCATCAATGGACTGTTTATGGATTTGCCATTTGCTTATGCATATTTGGATGACATATGCATTTGCTCAGAAGGCGGTGAGCAACAGCATGAGAAGAATGTAAGAGCCATCGTACAGCGTATACACGCTGCTGGACTTACCATCAATGTTGGAAAAAGTTTATACAAACAAACCAAAATTGACTTTCTCGGCTATCAAGTCTCAACCGAAGGCATTTACCCTCTGAAGACCAAGGTAGAGCCCATATTGAAATTCCCAAAACCCTCAAACATTGCAGAACTCAAACGCTTCTTGGGAATGGTGAATTTCTACAGACGTTGCATTAAAAATGCTGCAGCCAAACAAAGTAAGCTGTTTGCATTGATCAAAACAAATAAAAAGAAAGATAAAACTCCACTCGATTGGACAGAAGAAGCTGAAAAATCCTTTGAAAACATCAAAGAAACACTGGCAAATGCAACTCTGCTTGCTCACCCAGACAAAAGTCTGCTGTTATGTGTCGCAACTGATGCATCCGACTTTGCTATTGGTGCAACACTGTACCAAAAGGACAATGACAAGAAGTTACCACTCGCTTTCTTCTCCAGAAAGCTATCAAAAACCAAGAAGAACTACAGCACATACAACAGGGAGTTACTGGGAATATTTGCTGCGCTAAAGCATTTCAGGCACCAATTAGAGGGTAGATGTTTCACTGTGTATACATATCATAAACCCCTAACACATGCCTTCACGCAAAAGACAGAATCAGCTTCCCCGAGAAGAGCTCGACAATTGGACTACATAGGACAATTGACTACGGACATCCAGTATATAAGTGGAGAACTCAACACTCCAGCTGATGCTCTTAGTAGGATCGAAGCCATCTCGGCACCATCTCAATTACCTTACGCTGAAATAGCTAAAGAACAGTTAAAGGATGCAGAATTGCAAGAACTGTTGTCGAACGATGACACAGCTCTCAAATTGAGACAAAGGAAAATCCCTGGTACTAATGTTTTACTAACATGCGACATTAGTACAGGCAAGAATAGGCCATTCCTGCCGACAAAGTATTGCAAATTGGCTTTCAGTAGTGTGCACAATCTATCACACAGTGGACCAAAATGCACTGCTGGATTAGTAGCATCAAGATTTGTTTGGCCTCGAATGAAGTCCGACTGCAACAAATGGGCTCGCAGTTGCCTGAATTGCCAAGAGTCCAAAGTAGGAAGACACACTCGTTCGCCTCTCAAATCTTTCAAACAAACGGAGCGGTTCAAAATGATACATATAGACTTGGTGGGTCCATTACCCCCATCCCAAGGACACAGATACCTGTTGACAATGATCGATAGAGCAACTTGATGGCCAGAGGCAGTTCCTCTCCATGAGATGACAGCTCAAACAGTAGCTGCCGGGTTATACGACACCTGGATTGCCCGCTATGGCGTACCTGAAGTCATCATCACGGACCAGGGTTGTCAGTTCGAAAGCTCGCTCTTTCAAGAGCTGTCTAAGAAGCTTGGTGCACAACACAATCACACCACAGCATACCATCCTCAAGCAAACGGTAAAGTTGAGCGATGGCACAGAGCTTTGAAAGCCTCCATCATAGCTTGCGACACCAAGAGATGGGTTGACATACTACCAACCATCCTCTTGGGCCTTTGATCTGCTCTTCAAACGGACACAGGTCACTCTGCGGCGCAGTTGGCACTAGGCGAAGAGCTACGCCTACCAGGGGACTTTTTCACCCACTCAAAAGAAATTAGCCCCAAAATGTTCATCCAAAACATACGGACTGATGCTAACAGCTTTTTGAAACAGGCAGCTCGTCATGGCCAACCAAAGATTTATGTCTCCAAACACTTGGCCACAACATCTCATGTGTTTGTCAGAGATGAAAAAATAAGATCTTCGTTGGAGAAACCATACGCAGGTCCTTATAAGGTTGTATCACAAGATGACAAGAATTTCGTGATACTAATCGCAGGTGAAGAAAAAACAATTTCAATTGATAGATTGAAACCTGCGTACCTTATAAATGACGGCAGAAAAATGCTCCAAAGAGCAACAAGGAAGACAACAAAAAAGAAAATAGAAGAAGAAAAACAGACCACACAGTCCAATATCACTCAACCACAAAAAGTTGAGGACAAACTGGATGAAAAATGTGATAAATCACAAAAATCACCCGTAGAAAAAACAAAAATAAAGAAAACGGTGAAGTTTAGTGATGAGATCGTCAAAATACACTACGATCCATCGGCCCCCTTATGCCCACAAAAAAGAAGCAGGCCCCTTGGCAGCAAAAAGCGAAAAAACCAAATTCCAACTTGAAAATCTGAGAGATTGGCACGGAGAAACTAAGAAATATTCACGAAAATTAATATCCGCTGCGAAATCTGCAAACCCGCACGAGAATCTGGGAATATTTATAACAAAAGAAATTCCGCAGATAAGCAGAGAATAAATGCGTGTAAATAAAATACGACACGAATAAACAAATCCACATGCGATACGGAAGAAAACATCGCAACGTGTTTCTATTGACAAACATTCATATAACAAAATAGTCAATAGATCGTGACGTCACAAATGAAGAGTGCATTCCTTTGTGAGATACAAAATTTCAAAAACACGAAAATTCAAACACGCTTAACTCTGCTTGTAATTAACAGATTTCGAACGGAAAACTTTTCAGCAAAAGAATATTTGATGCACTATCCCCTCCGAACATATCTGAAATGAGGTAATGACTTGGAATAAAGCTGCGATCGAAAAATATTCTCGCAACGTTTTTCACTCGCCTTTCTGCTGTTGACCATAACACGCCGAATTTTGTAAAATTTTCCACCACTTTTTTCTTTTCCTTTTTCTGTTTTCCTTGTATAATGTCGTTTCCAATAAACACTCCATTCCCAACTCCAAATTTCCAATTTGTTGTGCCACCGGTTCCTGAGCCTGTAAAGACTCACAAATAGATGGAACGTGAAAAGGAGATTGAAAGACTCGAGAATGAATTGCTCATGGACACGACCTCGGCTGTGGACATCGTTAAGATGATGTCCACACCCCTTCCAGCCCTCATTTTGCCCCCAAAGTCACCGGAGAAGACACCGAGAAAGGAGAAACACCTTCGGAGTCCTCAACCCTGATGGCATTGGTGGTGAAGAGGCAACTCCCGGTGGAAGAGGTGCCTCAAACATGCCCTCCTCCCACCTCCGGTCTAGCCTACAGACCATCGGGGACTTCAAACTCCCCGATGTTTAAACGGTCAAGACCACCAAACCCCTCTAGTCCTTCAACATCCTAACATCCCCATCCCTACACCCGTCCAGCTCCACAAAATTGACCGCCTAGACAAAGGGGACAGGCTAGCAGGGACGCCTACCAAGCCCGGTTTAATGCGTGTAAACACTCTTACGAGTGCGTTGGGGCTGCAGTAGGCTCAGCCCTCGCTAAATGGGAGAAAGATCAGTGAGAGCAGTAGACTCGATAAGTCCCCATTTTTGCAGCGCAAAAACTAGAGGGAGTAGCTGTGGGGACAATACTCATATGAGGTAATAGGGGCTCAAACCCCTCGACTACAGTCACCGGCCAAAGGCTGGCAATAATCGTCTCTATGACATTAAACGAATTTACACTGGTGCGTTTGTATGTTTGTACCAGTACATACGTACAGGTAAGATACATTGCACGGGCCAAGATCAATTACCTGATAACGATCTCGGTGATGTCACAGCCCGGTACCAAATACGCTGCGTCGTTTCTTATCACCTCGACAGAGGCAAGAAACGACGTAACGCATGACATAATTACGTACATGTACGTATGCATGTGTGTCTTTGTGCGTGTACCAAATCCTGTATATAAACTCTCAGAACCGGCTCAAAAATTGCCAGTGTTCGCCGAGGATTTGGCTCTCCCATACTTGACTGTATGAAGTGGCAGAACACGTAAAATACTGTTGAAGACCTTCTATTGCGAATATCTCTCACAACAAGGTATTCCACAGTTCTAAATACAGACATATTAATCATAATAATTTAAACAAGATTCATTATCTATCATAATTTTGTTTCTAATTTGCACCTATATCACCTCAAATTTACATGTTCTTAAATTCTCTTTAAAATATCTTTACTCTCAAAAATGAGAAAATAAGTTACAATAGTCCACAATATCGTCAACTGCCAATTAAAAAGTTAAAAAGTGAGAAAAAAAATCATGTTTTTAAATGTCACACAGGAATTTTACTGCTCGTTAGGTTCCAGTTATGGAGGGAGTACTCCCACCCCTTTCAGTGAGGGCTATGGTCCGATACCAGATGCCCCAATTATATGTACTGCTAGAGAAGCACAGATGGGACAATGTGTGATACAGTTACCTGCACATAGCAAAAAAAAGTACACCCTCTCGATATATGGTACCTAGTTAACAGACATTGTAAACAATTTAACTCGCAAAGCAGTAGTTAATTCATTACTCAATGCAACCAAGATGACGTTAAGATGCAGTATTTAGTCATATTTACTATCCTGATTGGCAAAGATAATTTTTATAGGAAAAATAATAGAAGACTTTCTGTTTGAATAAATAGTGGTAAATTTGACTATAGTTGCTGGCATTTAAATATTGGTTCAAAATCTATCTCATGCCTAGTCTATCAAATATGAGTGAATACACAGTAAACCTTCACGTAGGTATAACCTCTGATTCTACACCGGTTTATTAAAACGCAAAATTTACGAACAATTGCACAAGTTTTCATGATGAAACGTTATCCTAAACAAAGAAGTCAACAACTTCAATGAGTACTTTGGCTGCGCTCCAATAAATGAGACATAATTCTTTCGAAAAGGCTAACTTAAGGTCACTCAGTGTTGAGTCGCAAAGATGAAATTTTTGTGTTGTTTTTTAATTTAGATGGAATGAAGTTGTAACTAAAAACATCGAGTAGGTACAGCAATATGGCACGAAAATTATTTCACTAGAAAATCGAAGGATGTTTCAGACATTATTTAGTAACATTGAATTCCTCGAGGGGATAAGAAAGTTGTATTTCCTTTAATAACGTATGACTCAATTATGAAACGGGCAGCAAATTTTCTCAGGCGCATTGAATCAAGTCGAAGTCACAAAATATTTATCATATGTTTTTGTGCAATATATAAATGCATTTTGCGGTCCCCAGTATCTCCAGTTACTTTCTTTAGAACTTACAATATTTTCGCAACTTTATTTTTTTTTCATTCGCAAGTCATTAAAAATGAAATAATTATTTCATTATAATACTCATTTTAATTTATGGAATAAATTTACAAAATTTCATCGAAGAAGGTTCCCTAGTTGTAAACAACAGTTACAAGTACATAAAAACGAAAAAATGAATTTTTTAGCCTGTCAAAATGATTATTACATAGGTATATACTATATTTTAAGCAATATTTTATTTTCAATCACTGGTCAGCCTAGAGGGAAGTCAATACTATAGAAGATGACATCGATAGTGATGGGTTAACAAACCCCCAACCTCCATATTTTTCCAGTTTATTTCCCTAAAATAACAAATTAGCAAACTTAAGTTTTTATCAAGCCATTTTTTTTTTTTTTACAATATTCTCGTCTACGTTTCCAGTATAACGTACACAAAATATTTTTCAAGTATACCATCAGAAAATAATGATTCTTCATAAAATACACCACGTACATACCTATTTATAAGAAAATTTTCGATGATTTTTTTCTTTATCATTTTGACAGAAATACTAAAAATAAAACAAAAGTAAAATCTACTACAATAATTAAACTCGGTCTCATAAAAATCTTGCACATCGACAAAATTTATTTTACAAAAAAATCAACTAAATTAAGAAACCACCACTAGACTCGAAATAAGTTACTTAAATATAGCTAGAATTTTGATCAACATATTATCCTAAAAGTTGTATGAATGTTGGAATCGTTTTCATTTTGAGTTAATTTTATACAGGCTTAAGCACAGCGTACCTATAACTTATAAACCCTCAAGTAAACTGCGGACAATTTTGTTGACCTTTTATCAACAAGTACCTATCAAATCTTGGACATTTTATTCGAATTGACTCGGCGAAGCGTAGCGTGTGGAAAATTTTTGTATTTTTTTAAATACCTCAAAATGTAATTAAAACTTTTCTAGAAAAAATATGAATTTTGTTAATTTATGGGAGAATTATGCATACGAGATATGAATAGGATTAAACGCAAAATAGTGCCATATGTTAATTGTTTATTGGAATGTGAATAGTATCAAAAAGTATCTTAAAATTCCAAATAGTCAAGAAATATACCCTTTAAAATCATGGCCATATCCATAGTTATGAAAAAAAAAAAAATTGACAGCAATTGTGGGGATTAGCCAACTTGTAAGAGGTTAGAGGCTTGGCCTCTCAACAACAGTTGTCATCATAAGATGACTAATTTTGTGCACTGTAAATTAAACACATTTTATGTTTGTAAAACACTGCAAGTATAACATAATATTTGGATAGTGACAAATTGATAGATTACATCTCTGATGATGTCACAATCTGTCTTATCAGTGCACTTACCATATTTTACATATAGCCATAGTAATGGTAAAATATATTGCAATTAGTCATCACACACACGTACAAATGTCTTTTATATGTGTCTATGGGTGCATGTAAGGAGCTACTATATAAGCTCACAAAATTGACTAGAAAATTGCCAATGTTCGCCGAGGTCTTGGCTCCCTCTTACCATGTGTACAATATGTGGTGAACACGCAAAACTGTAGAAAACAGCAATATTATAATTTTATGGGAGAAAAACTAGCAAAAGGTTAAAATCTCAGCAATATGGAAACAGTTTTCAGAAACTAAAATAAGAACTATCTAGGATACAAAAATGTACTTAAAAAAGCCAAAATATAAGTAATATAAAACTGGCTTTTTTGACCAAAATTCTTCGTCTAAAATAGTCCATAATAATTAGAGTTCATTTTACTCAAAATTTCAGAAACCACAAAGATAATACAAATAGACCTCATTAGTTCTTACAGAAAAAAATATGTACTTAGGTACTAAATATCATTATCCTTGTAATGATCTATTTAACGACCAAAAAATGAATTGAAATAGGCTCGTGATGCGCAAATAAGGGCACAGAATATTTTTAATGTGATAACATTGTTTTTACATTATACATTGATATTCGATTGCTTCATCAATATCGATGTTGCATTTAAAAAATATCAAGTTGGGTAAATCCACTGAAAAATACATAAACATTTTCGAAACTTACTTCACTTAATTATCGATATGACATGAATTTGAGTAAATATCGATTTTGGCTGAGATGATAAGATTTTTATTTATTTGAAAACAAGAAACAGTTGAGTTTAAGGATTCCATGAGACCATGAATTTAGTATTTCAGTTCATTCATATTATTCAAATAATAAAATCATTGACTTAAAATCATTGTGTTCAAATTTTTGTTCAAAATATGTGATTTTATGTAGTTGATTGAAAACATGATTCCAGAAATTGTAAGTTATTTTGATCATTCAATGAATTTACCCTGGTTGATCAAATTAGCACCCACTGTCATGCAGAAAATAAAAATGTTATCATATTAAATGTTCCAGTCCTGAGCCAACTGAAACTGGGCCTTTTTTTACAACATACACAACCAGAGAAGCAAAGCTTTTCAGGGTCTAAGTGACAAGTGAGATGTTGGGCTTCACAACAATGAATTTCGAGCCCAGCTTCTGTAAAATTTTCAACCGAAAATGACGGTATTTCGGTTGGATTCAGTTGGTCTCCCTAACTGAGATTGCCAAATTCATGTTAGTAAATCATTGATCAATTATTACTTTTTTTAATCAAGACATCAAAATAACTTCCGAACATAAGCTACATAGGTTCAACGCCAATGCACAAAACAATATAAGCCAGGTATTTTTTATGGTAGAAAGGATGAGAAAGAGCGAGGGGAGGATTATGATCTGCGCAATCACAAAAAGCTTAAAAGAACAGACGAACATTTTCTTTAGAAAGATTATTTTTGAATTAAAATATAGCCAAGACTTTTCTGGATCGCTATGAACTAAGGTAAATAAGACACATTTTAGGCATATTCCTATGAACAGTCAACAATTTGCTTTCTTCTTTAAAGTACCGCAATTGAAATTATTCATCTTGAATAACTACATTACAAGCCAGAAATGGATCTTATTAACTCTAGTTCTTTTCTGAGGAAAAAATTTTAGAGACGCAGGAAAAATTTTTCTTTGCTTTTCCTCTAAACAGTAACTTCATAATTACCCATCGCTGAAAATTCATTTATGCTCGTCTTTACAAGTAAAAATTTTTTTTAAAAACCTTATTATTAAAAATAGAACCAACTAAAAAAAAAAAAAAAAAAAAAAAAAGCATTAAAAAGTGAAAAATAATTCTTTTAAAATTTCTGCAGCAAGATCTATACATCTACGGCTGGAATTATTGAAGTCGGCGTTAGTTAAAAAGTTTTTTCATATAAAATTGGAAGAAACTGACGTTTGTATAAAGCCTATATGGTAAAGGAATTACAAAAGTTACGCCATTCGCTTTAAGAACGATATGACGTAATATGCCGGTTGTTGGCAACGAGGGAAGGAAAAAGCACTAATTCACAATTATATGGCCAAGAAACTTATGAATTTTCAATTCAATGAGGTATTAATTACGCTTAACTGAGCGGATATGTGTAACTGCTTTAATGATGTTATGAAGACTTGAATAAGGTACAAGTATAGGTATGTCAATCAACAATAACTTGTTTACTGAAGAATCAGTTTCTGGCCCATGAATTTTGAGTCTGTGGTTGCCTTTACTTTTTTTACCCTCATTTCCACTCCTACAATTTTTTCTTTACATTACATTCTGCACTCCTCTCTTCTCCCTACGTAAAAAACACTTCACAGGTAAATATGTCAGTAAAAAACATCTTTAGCCAAGAATTAATTTCTTACACACGGATCATTAGTCTGTGACCACCTTTAATTTTTCCGTCTTTATTTCAAATCTTCCAGCAATTTTTTTTTAAATTAGATTCTGCACATTTACACTTCAAACCCTTTCAAATGAGACCAGTACCGACAAAATTAATCCATTAGTTCCTAAAAAAAAAAAAAAAAGTGGACTGTGGGGACTCATCGGTATGAGGTATAGGGGCTCGGACCCCTCGACGACAGTCGCCGCCCCATAGGGCAGGCAACTTATCGTCCTTGCGACGTTAAACGAACACACAAAATTACGTTCGATCGTAATTACCTGCGAATACTTGCAGATAATATACGAGTACGAATCGTGACGTCATCCATCAATCAATGTCACGATTCGTACACGAACCGGCCAGCCGCCACCTACGATAGTAGGGGATGATGCGACCTGGCCGTACTTAAACAACGTACGTATTTTATTACGTACGTGTGTTTGTGTGCACCAGCCAAAACCGGTATAAAAACTCACAGAACCGGCTCTAAAATCGCCAGTGTTCGGTTTGGTTTTGGCTTGCCCATACTTTCGTATGAAGTGGCTGAACACGCTTAAATTCTGTAGAATTTCCTTCTGGTGAGAATATCTCTCACGACAAGGTATTCCACAGTGGTGACCTCGACGTGATTTCGGCCACGTCGTGAGGAGTCTTAGGCGCTTCGGCGCTATTTCAACTTGGCGCAGTAGCGCTGGCGAGATTCTCGCTTGCTCGGCAAATTAAAAAATATTTTTTTACCCAGACTAAGACACCTTTTGGTCGTCGAAGTAAGAGTCTGCTGAAGTGGGAATTTATACCCCTCTCTTTAAAATGAATAAATAAAGAGAAACAAGACAGTAGACCTGGAGGAAGAAGGTTGGACTCATCCCCCAACTCCCCCGACTTCGACTCGACACTCCTTGAATTTAGCAAACATAGAAGAAGGCCCTCAACACCCAGAATTAGCACGACTGGGAACTGCAATAAATAAAGAAGATCTTGCAGTTAAAACGTTGAGAAGTGGTCGGACTTTAAGCCAAAGTTCCGACCCGAAAACACCTGTCCTACAAAAACAGGAGCCAGTGTTTTCGACCAGCAAGGAAGGCAGTAGTACTGTGGAATACGCTTGTCAACAAAAAGACATAGCAATGGTTCCACCACCAACTGAAAACCCGCAACCATCACAGGGAGGTAGTGGTCAGCCGCAGCTGACACCCGAAGTCCTGGCCCAAATCTTGCAACTCTTGCAAATACAACCAGGACAGAACCCCAATCTCTATAGACGAAGGATAGATATCCCGGAATTTCTGCCGAATGAGGTAGAATTATGGTTGACTCTATTGGAAGGCAGGTTCAGAACAGAGAACATAACACTGAACCAGCGGTATACACACATCTGTGGAGGCATGCCTCCACAGATAATCCGCCACATTCCGGACGTCATGGAATGCCCTTCGACAGAAGAGGACAAGTATGCCTGGTTCGTCAAGAAAATAAAGAAAGTATTTGGGAAAACGAAAAATGAAATAATAGACGATGTGATGGGTGGTATGAAGATGGGGGACGACAAACCCTCAATCTTCATGGCGAAGTTAAGACAGAAGGCGGACAATATCGTAGCCCCTTCTGTCATAAGCAATCAGTTCTGCAAGCAACTTCCACAAAGTGTTGTGCAGTGCCTAGCCGCCGTTGGTTCCACGGTAATCAATACATCCGCGGATCTGGACTTCCTTGCGAAATCCGCAGACAATGCGCTCGAATACACAAGGTCAAAGCCGGTGGTCAGCGCAGTATCTGCAGAGACTGGGGAACTCGCTCAACTTCGAGCACAAATAGCTCAGTTGACCGAAGAAGTAAAGAGGAACAAAAGCCAAAGCTCGACGAAACCCAATAGCAGCTGGCGACAAAGATCGAAAAGCAGAGGCAACAATAATAGCAATAGCAGCAGAGGACGTCAGTCCCGGTCAAGAGACCGCAGATCTAGTTCCGGAAACAGGGGTCAGAGTTCAACTCCCCCTAGAACATCATCTCCCAAAACCCAGTCTCGAAATTGGGATGATAAGAGTTGCTTCTTTCATAATAGGTTTGGCGCTGAGGCCACCAAATGCAACAACAGGTGCAGATGGTGGGGTAAAACCTTTAACAAGGAAGCGTCAAACTAGAACGAGGGGCCATCTGTGCGGCCGAAGACCCCTCGGAAAAATACTCACGCCGCCTGTTCATCAAGGACAGGACAAACAGGAGACGTTACTTAATTGACTCGGGAGCAGACCTGAGCATATTGCCAGTAAATAAAACCCAAAAAGTACTTCCTCCGAAATACTATCTCCGTACTGTGAACGGTCAAAACCTTCCAGCATACGGACTTGAAACAAGCAAAGTAGACATCGGACTCAGCAAAAATATGACGTGGTCCTTCACGGTTGCAGACGTTCCAAACCCGATCCTGGGTGCAGATTTTCTTGCACACTATGGCCTGATCATTGACCTCAAACACGGTAAACTGATCAATAGTGAAAATAAAAGTGTGGAAGGCAAAACGCTAGCATACAAACTGGACACAAATATATCCAGCTGTACTAAAGTCGACGGACAACTCTTACGGATCCTGTCAGACTATCCTGGAGTCACTCAACCCTCAATTCGCAGGCATCCTACGTACAAACACGACACGGTTCACTACATAGAAACCAAAGGACAGCCTTGCCATGCTAGAGCACGACGGTTATTACCCGACAAACTCAAAGCGGCACGAGAGTACTTCCATCGCATCGTTGAGGAGGGCGTATGTCGCCCCTCAAAAAGCTCATGGAGCTCTCCTATCCACATGACAAAGAAAGCAAGTGGAGAGTGGCGAATTGTCGGCGACTACAGGGCCTTAAACGCCATAACAGTTCCTGATCGCTACCCAGTCCCCAACATAATGGACTTCAACGCAAATATGAAGGGTAAAACGATGTTCACAAAAATAGACATCAACTGGGCATTCCACCAAATTCCTATGGCCGACCAGGACGTTCCAAAGACAGCGGTTATAACCCCCTTTGGATTATTCGAATACCTTCGAATGCCGTTTGGACTACGCAACTCAGCACAAACTTTCCAAACGATTTATCAACGGACTGTTTAGGGAATTGCCGTTTGCATATGCATACCTGGATGATATCTGCATTTGCTCAGAAGGCGGTGAGCATCAGCACGAGGAGAATGTGAGAGCCGTGGTACAGCGTATACACGCAGCCGGACTCACTATCAACGTAGGCAAAAGCTTATATGCACAGACCGAAATTGACTTCCTCGGCTACAAAGTCTCGACCGAAGGCATTTCCCCCTTGAAGACCAAGGTAGAGCCAATATTGAACTTCCCGAAGCCCTCAAATGTCGTAGAACTTAGGCGTTTCTTGGGGATGGTGAATTTCTACAGACGTTGCATGAAGAATGCAGCAGCCGAACAAAGTAAGCTGTTTGCACTAATAAAGACAAGTAAAAAGAAAGACAAAACTCCACTCGAATGGAACGAAGAAGCCGAACAGGCCTTTGAAAATATCAAAGAAACACTGGCAAATGCAACTCTGCTGGCTCATCCAGACGAAAGTCTGCCGTTATGCGTAAGTACCGATGCATCAGACTTTGCTATTGGTGCAACATTGTACCAACTGGACACGAACAACATCAAATTACCGCTAGCTTTCTTCTCGAGGAAGCTCTCAAAAACAGAAAAGAATTACAGCACATACGATAGGGAATTGCTCGGAATTTTTGCTGCGTTGAAGCATTTCAGGCACCAGTTAGAGGGTAGATGTTTTTCTGTGTATACTGACCATAAACCCCTAACATATGCCTTCACACAAAAAGCAGAACCGGCATCTCCGAGAAGAGCACGACAGTTGGACTATATTGGCCAACTGACTACCGACATTCAGTATATAAGTGGAGAACTTAACACTCCAGCTGATGCCTTGAGTAGAATCGAAGCTATCTCGGTTCCTGTCCAATTGCCTTATGCTGAAATAGCTAAAGCACAGCTTAAGGATGCAGAATTGCAGGGGCTGTTATCGAACGATGATACTACCCTCAAATTTAGACAGCGAAAAATTCCCGGTACTGATGTTTTATTAACATGTGACATCAGTACAGGTAAGAACAGGCCATTTCTACCGGTAAAATATCGCAGGTTGGCTTTCAACAGTGTACATAATCTGTCACATGCTGGGCCAAAATGTAGTGCTAAACTAATATCAGAAAGATTTGTATGGCCACGAATGAAGTCTGACTGCAACAAATGGGCTCGCAGTTGCCTGAACTGTCAAGAATCCAAAGTAGGAAGACATACTCGCTCGCCCCTCAAATCATTCAAGCAAACACAGCGGTTTAAAACGGTTCATATGGATCTGGTAGGCCCATTGCCACCATCCCAAGGACACAGATACCTGTTGACGATAATAGACAGGGCAACACGATGGCCGGAAGCAATCCCTCTTCACGAGATGTCAGCTCCAACAGTAGCTGCAAGGTTATACGATACCTGGATTGCGAGGTATGGCGTACCAGAAGTCATAGTCACAGACCAAGGTCGCCAATTCGAGAGCTCGCTCTTCAAAGAGCTGGCAAATAAGCTTGGTGTTCAACATAGTCATACCACAGCTTACCATCCTCAAGCCAATGGCAAAATAGAGAGATGGCATAGAGCTCTCAAAGCCTCCATCATGTCTCATGATACAAAGAGATGGGTAGAAGTACTCCCTACCATCCTCTTAGGCCTTTGATCCGCCCTGCAAACCGATACAGGTCACTCTGCAGCGCAATTAGCGTTCGGCGAAGAGCTACGCCTTCCAGGGGACTTCTTCACAAAATCGAAAGAAGTTAGCCCCGAAATAATGGTACAAAATATAAGAAATGATGCCAACAATTTCCTAAATCAGGCAGCTCGTCATGGCCAGCCCAAGATTTACGTCTCGAAACACTTGGCTAATACGTCACACGTATTTGTTAGAGACGAAAAAATGAGATCTGCGCTGGAGAAACCATACGCCGGTCCTTACAAAGTAGTATCACGAGATGAGAAAAACTTTGTGATACTCATCGCAGGCGAACCAAGAACAATTTCAATCGACAGATTGAAGCCTGCGTACTTGGTAAGTGACGACAAAAGAATAAGAAGGGTACAAAAGGAGAACCCCGAAAATATACAGACGAATTCCGAAACAAAAACGGAAGAATTCGTCGAAAAAAGTGAGAAAAACACCTCACAGAAAGAAAAACTCAAGAAAACAGTGAAATTTTCGGACGATGTGACCACTAAAACATTTGATCCTGAGGCCCCCTTACACCCACGTAAAAGAGGTAGACCTCCAGGTACGAAAAAACGCAAAAATTCACATCCTTCTCGCACGTCTGAAAGGTTAATGCGACGAAAATAAAATTTACTCCCGAAAAGTAATATCCGTAGTAAAAGTCGAAACCCGCTAAAAACATACGGGAAATATCGGAACTCCGCGGGACAAAGAAACTCCGGAGATAAGCAAACGAGGAATGCCAACAAAAAGAAGAAGACAGGAATAAACAAATCCACGTGCAATACGGAAACAAAATATTGCAACGTGCGAGTACCGTTAACCGCAAAGATAATCTCTACGACGTGACGTCACAAACGGAGATTCCTTTGTACTTAAAATTCGAAAATAATATTCACTGAGTTTATTTCAGGCATAACTCTGCTTAACCCGATCAGAACTTAACCGGAAAACTTGTATACGGCCGAGAATTTTAAGCGCTATCCCCTCTACGTGTAGATAAGAAGATCCGAAAATAAAGAAAAATAACTGTAAAGGTAAATCGAAAAATGAGGTAAAAACATCCGTTTCAGAACCACCGATTTACTTGGTCGTTTCTTGAGCTATTTTTGGTGCCTTCTCCTAATAATTAACCCATTCTATTCCATGTCACGAATACCTATCCCGATGTCCGCCAGTTTCCACTTCGCCAAGACATCCGCTGAGAAATCAAAAACTCAGCAGATGACGAAAGCGAAAACGGAGCTGGATAGGATAGAGGAGGAGCTGTTAATGGACACAGCTCCTCCGGTTGCTGATGTACTGGTGGAAATGACCACTCCGCTACCGCCGGTCATCTCACCTCCTCGATCCCCGAAGGAGACGACTCCGACTCCGGAACCCCCGAAGCCGGAGCCGAAACCCGAGGAGAAGAAGGAAGCGATGGGCTTCCTATTCACGGCAGAGAGGGCCGCGAATGAACGGGCAAAGATGGCCACCTGGACATCGGGGAACACAAACTCCCCGATGCACAGAAAGCCAGTATTCAAACGTCCGCTGCCCCCTCACTCCCGCCGACATCCCTACGCCCACGCGAAAAACGTGAAACCGAGGCATAGGGGTGAAACCAGCCGGACTAACTACCTGGCCCGAGCAAACGCCCGTAGGGAATCCTACGAGTGCGTTGGGGCCGCGGTGGGCAGTGCTCTGGCGAAATGGGAGGCCGATCAAAGACGTAAGTAAACCCGCACGTCCCCCAGGCCTTGCGCATTTTTGGTCGTTTTTGTGGCGCAAAAACTGGGGGGGAGTAGCTGTGGGGACTCATCGGTATGAGGTATAGGGGCTCGGACCCCTCGACGACAGTCGCCGCCCCATAGGGCAGGCAACTTATCGTCCTTGCGACGTTAAACGAACACACAAAATTACGTTCGATCGTAATTACCTGCGAATACTTGCAGATAATATACGAGTACGAATCGTGACGTCATCCATCAATCAATGTCACGATTCGTACACGAACCGGCCAGCCGCCACCTACGATAGTAGGGGATGATGCGACCTGGCCGTACTTAAACAACGTACGTATTTTATTACGTACGTGTGTTTGTGTGCACCAGCCAAAACCGGTATAAAAACTCACAGAACCGGCTCTAAAATCGCCAGTGTTCGGTTTGGTTTTGGCTTGCCCATACTTTCGTATGAAGTGGCTGAACACGCTTAAATTCTGTAGAATTTCCTTCTGGTGAGAATATCTCTCACGACAAGGTATTCCACATGGACAAAAAAAAACTGCTGGCCAATTAAATATACAGATAAATAAATATATAGAAAGATTCTCAGTTTGAGCATAAGCTCATTTTCGAAAAATTTCTGAAGAACTTATGAGAATTTTCAGTAGTTCTTGTGTCACCTAAACTGATGAAAAATTGAAAAAAGTGTAGTTTTCCTCAAATGTAAAATTCAAAATAATTCTTAAACATCTAACAATATTTTTTCCATTTTTCGCTGGTCCTCCAGTTAAAATATGTTATTTCCATTTATATATCCTTTTAAATCTCTTCCCACCTTCTTACCCAGTTTGAAAACAGAAAATTAAAATTTACCTCGGCGAGTGGTTAAAAAGGGACAAAAATGATTAAAAAAAAGTAAAAAAATGTAAAAAAATTTATGATGTCAATAAAACATTGATAGTATTAATTTTTCAATATTACGAAAAAATTTCTAAAGGAATAGGGCTAAAATTTTTGTGAGAGATAGTTCACTTATAGGGGGGGGGGGGTATGGTAAAAATTTCGTGATGATTATTTCAATAATTCTCAAAAGAATCATAAAAAACTACTAAAACTTTAACGATACAGCATCAATATATCGATCATCTGAGGTAATTTTTCAAGTATTCAAATTCAGGCAATAAATTAATACTGATAGATCGATATGTTTGTCGAAAGTAGACTGATTTTTCCAATTTTTTCTAGTATTTCAAATTTAAATTTGTTGGGTACGTACCATGAAGGCATGAATGGGCAAACTAGTGGGTAATGATTAATAAACTTTTTGTTGAAATTTAATGAACCAGGCAAAAAATTACCCAACTTATAAAATAATAAAAAAATATCGATTTTTAATGAATTTACTTATGAAATAAACTCTTCAATAATTTTAATAACTAGAAGTAAGGAAAGTCTACTTTTTCTTATAGATTTTAAGCTGAGCAAGAGTTTTTTATGAATTTTTTCGAGTTGGTGTATCTCGAAGATTATGTTTTGTGCACTTTTAATGGTCTTGTAGCATCCAACTCAACCACAATTCAATCAGGGATCAGAATTTGTCTAAAACCAAAAATGATTATTTCTAACCACTTCACATTTTCCAAATAGCTAATCACAATATAATCAACAACGTAAACAACCAAATTAGTTTATGTGGGGACGTTTCCCTCTTTGCCTCCCTCAGGGCTCAGCCCTGCGCCAACAGACGGGTCGCAGACCAAAGTCCGCAACCCATACTAATTGTGCATTGCACGTTAGACAAATTACATCGTCTGTATGCACTCATACAGACGATGCGTTTCTATGTTTACCATGAGTCGGTAAACTGAGGCAAGTGAGTATGTAATAATTACATACTCACTGACAGTATACGTGCTGCGGTTCGTATAAGGTACCGCCTCGCCTTTGGACAATTATCCCAGTTAGGAAGTACGCTTAGTGTACAGTAAGGCATCTTAAACCGGCTGGCTACCAGTACCGAGAAATAATTCAGTTGCCCGCACATAAACCACTGTCTCCCTCTTAGGTTCCATGAACCACCCCGTGTAGGTAGCATCTACCTACAGTTTATCTCACTTTCTCATTTCTTTGTTCAGAAAGTTTAATACAGTTCACATAAAAAATAAAATTCACCCACAAAAAAAGATCGGATGATTTTTTCGTAGGTAGGTATCAACTCATGGATAATTAGTTGATACGAAGATGTTAAGAGCTTCAGAATAATCGATTAACCACCACCGAGACGGAAGTTAATTTCAGTAATTCAATTTTTTTTTTTTTTTTTTCGACCAAGATGAGTAACATAGGGCATGGAAGAGATTTTTGCGATGCAACAGATCCGTTTAATTAACATTTCGAAGGTACAGATAGCTAATACGGTACTCTTCTTATAGGTAGGTACCTATATGTAGACTAAAAAATGTGATCACTCTCCATAACAGATCAAAATCGGCCAGTCATTTTATAGGGTTTTCGATGAACTTGAATTTCGATGTAAATACTCGTAATTGAAGCGAGAAAATGAGAAAAAAAATAAAAATAAAAAAAAGAAATTTAATGTAATTAAAGTACAAGGTAGGTAAAGGTCATAAGATATGATATAGGTACCATAGTCCGTAAATGTGTGGACGTACGAATTTGTAGAGCTAGATTCATATATACAGTATACACCTTAGTATACACCAATACCTTACCAGATCTAAGTGGCTGGATGGAGAACTTCATGTATACGAAATAAACATATGTGATGAACATTGTTCACTAGCCTATTGTCTCATTTTGACCGACTTATTTCTTTTTTTTTTTTTTTCTCAAAAAATCTGTGGCGCTACACAATGCTTATCTGTGCGGAATCGAATTCACAGAACGGCTGGGTGAATGACGAAAAAAATTACTTTGTACACGATTATATACTCACTGAGTCTGGAGTTTTGCAGTCGTATAATCCAGAAAGTAATAGGACAGAAACGATATCCGCATTACCATACTGGGCGGCTAAATGCAACGCGTTTCTACCATCCTACAAGACGAAAAGTACAAGAAAAAACATACAAAAATTAATTACACGTATATATACAATGCACGCTGTTGCGAATGTAAATAGTAATAGGTGATATCGTTCTCATCTCATGGTTGCGTGTCTAAACGTTTACACCATTGTTCAGTAGAAAGAGTAGGGGTATACCGTCGTATTGACTTCGCGAGAAAAGACGAATAAATTTCTGACTTGCAGAACGCGACTGACAGATTGAAATGCAGACGTTTTCGATGAGGCATCGACAAAGAAAACGTTATTGGTAGTAGCAGAGTTTCATTGTTTAACTGACTGTAGGGAATTTTCATAAAAGGTGCGGCTGACTGGCTGTTAAGTTTTAGAACAGATCGATGAACATTTTTTTGCAAGACCATAGAAACCTTCGATCATTCAGTGCTGGCTACTCAGTAGCCCTATCTCACCAACGTTAATAAAACGTGCCGTGATTATGAAATCAGTAAATGGATATAGATTTTCTGCACATGCGCAATGCGTCTTTTTTCGTCTGTTTTCAGTCCTTTGGTGCTGTAAATGTAAAGCTACTTGCGATCTTGATGGGAATCCAGTGAAATCGAGTCAAATCTATCCCATTTACGGGTTTCGAAACAATAATGTTGGCACGAATTTTCGTATTTACATAGGTATCCAGTACTAAATGATCGAAGATAGAAACAGCAGCAAGAGCAAGATCAAGATCAGAGCAGACTGTGCAAGACTACAGTTCGATCAAATAAGTTGATCTCTGAAGAAGATGCAATAATTATGACATATAAACGTTGAGCGGCCAGCAGAGATTATACCTACCTGAAAAGGTTGATTGGCCAATGAGAAACAACGTTGCACTAGTGCGCCTTCAAATATCAGAGCTCAACTTACAAACTTGAAAAAATAGAAAAAACTGTAACATATCCATAATTTGCAATAT
>WOFM01000585.1:0-50959 GCA_011428145.1 Ericerus pela | reverse complement strand
ATTATTAATTATTTTCAAATTTTTAAATTTTTCTTATAAGAGCTGTTCTAAAATCTCTTAAAATTTATATGGATAATACATACAGAAATCTTCTGGAATTTTCTACCTCAGAATTATTTAAACACAAAAATGTATAGATATAAAAAAGAGGAAAATTGTGTTTTTCTCGTTCTCAAAATCAAAACTGTGGATACCCACGTGACTTTTTTTCGTTATATCAAATCAAAAACATTCTGAGGTGAAAAAATTATAGTTGAAAAAAAGTCTTATAGAACAATGAGACTTCAACAAATTTCGAAAAACATTAATAGAAACCGATTTAAGTTGAAAGTCTATGTATATGTTCCTCGATATATGGAGTAATTTCAGAAATTTTGAAGAAATATTGTTGATAGACTTTTAAAGAAAGTGAAAACTGAAGAATATAACAAAAATGTTGACAATATTAACAGCGATTTAAATACGACTTACAGTTTTTGGATGCCAAAGTATTTATAATAATATCAAAATTCCTATTATTACCAAATAAGAAAAGAAGTGAATTTCTTTAGGATGAGGAATGCAATTTGAAAATGTGAAATGAATAGAAGATTCTAATAATTTGTGATTTCCTATTGCCTATTATTTGTATGAGAGAAATATCTCACACTATACCACTGAATTGGCTTTCAAAAACAATTCTACTTCCCAATTCGCAAAAAATACACAAACTTTTAGTATCAAATTTTCTAAATCCCAAAAATATTCATTATGATTGGTTCTCTCCCATTTCATTTGAAATCCTATTATCAGCACAAAGCTGTTTTATGAAGTTTTTATATATCTATAATGGACAAAATTACTCTCAAAAATATTTCTACCTCAAAATATCTACAAAGAAGAGATACACCCAATCGACGAGAATTTAGCGACCCTGATTGCAACCACTTTGATCAAAAGGACAGCAAAATGAGTCCTAATGTTGAGTTGATCACAAGATACAAAGATCAAGATCAATGTGACAAACATGAACAATCAGAAACCAACGAACCTCAACAAATCGATGAAGAGGATCTATACAGAACATTTTGCTTTCACATCATGGACGACGTCGAGTCAGATCTGGAAGAAGTAGAGTCCGAAAACAACTTCATCGACACAAGGCCATGGTTCCCACCCTTTATAATAAATAGTATTATGGGCAGAGTGAGAAACACCTATAGGACATATATCAATCAAGGTTCCCCATACAGTTGGATAACCGAAAAATTCCTACAGTTTCTCGAGAAACACAATCCCAACCTGTACCTTATGCATGTAAACTGTCCAACGCAGAAGGTGGGATATGCTGTTGGAAAACCCGCCATACGAGTTTATGGATCGATAAATCTACGGTTCATAATCGTTGATAAACATGAAGATGACATCGAGATGACAACAACACTCCATATATATAAGAGTTTAAATGCACCGATCATACTAGGTCGAGAATTCCTCTACAAACACGATGGAAGACCTAGTGTGAGATATCGATTGGTCAATTTTGTAGATCCATGAGATAAGTCGAAACAAATCAAAATACCTGGAGTCCAGTTTGGTGCCGTTGAACCTATTCTCAACATCGGACCAACAGATGAAACTCCATAGGAGATAGAAAACAAAATCGAAAAGATATTAAAGGAGCTAGAAATATCGAACAAAATAGCTCAGGAGTTTGGAGATGTTCTACGAAGAAACCACAATGCCTTTACTGAAAGAATCGGAAGATGTGTGGTCTACACACATACCTTAAACATGTCTCCTGATACGAAAAAGATGGATGATTCCAAAGGCTTGGATCCCAAAGGTGAAGGAACTGTTCGACGACTGGGAAAAACAAGGAATTATAAGCCCCGAATCAAGCGAATACTTCTCACCAATAACATACACGAAAAAAGAAAATGGTGATATCCGTCCCTGCCTCAACGCTCGAAGGATAAACCAATATATGGGTACACGAGGAGACACAGTTCCACCCATCGAAACAATAAAATTAAGTTTATCCGAAATGAGAGTATTCACAAAATTGGACGCGAGATGGGGATTTCTGCAAATCCCGTTGGCTCCAGAATCTCAAAAATACATAGCTTTCCAATTCCAAGGGAGACCGTATGTTCTGAATCAAATCATCTTTGGGTTGAAAGACGCGATGCAAGCTTTCGTAGCGGCTATGAGAATTGTCTTAAGTGGACTAGACCACTGCGTCACAGTATATGTCGACGACATTTTGATCCACTCTCGAACATACAAAGACCATCTGGAGCACATTCGGTTAGTTATTTGTAAAATACAACATGACTTTAAAACTAGAAAAATGCTTATGGTTTCGAGATACAGCTCGATACTTCGGGTATGTCATCGACGCCGATGGAATACAACCCGATCCAAAAAGGGCAGAAGCTATCCATAATTTTAAAGCCCCAATGACAAAGAAAGAAGTCCAATCGTTCCTCGGGGTAGCAAACTATTATCGAGGGCATGTTCTAAGATACGCCGATATAATCGCTCTGTTATGTAACCTGTTAAAAAACGATGTTACGTTTGAGTGGACCGACGATCACCAACTAGCGTTTGAAAAAGTAAAATCAGAGATGGTTAAATGCCTATTACAATCACATCCGGATTGGAACCTCCCGTTTTATGTGATCACAGACGCTTCCAACTTTGCCATTTTGGGAATAGTCGTTCAATTCCTCAGCGAAGACGAAGATGAAAAGCCGAAGGTGTTATCAATAGTGAGTAGATTGCTGAAAAAATCCGAGAAAAATTATCCTACATTCGAAAAAGAAATGTTAGCGATAATATATACGATGAAGAAGAATCTATACATGCTTACCGATCACAAAATTCGAATACAAACTGACTGCCGATGCCTACAGTATCTCATAGACTTAAAGGATGATTTTTCGCAAAGAGTAGCACGGTGGAGAATGTTCCTCACTAGTTTTACAATAACCACTACTGAACATATACCTGGCAATAAAAATATCGCAGCTGATGCCCTGAGCAGATACTGTTCCCCACTCGATGCCGTAGTATACCGAAACGCGGATTTCCCGATCGTACTAATGTTGATCGATGATGATAATACAATCACTATTTCATCGCTTATGACCAATATCTCAAACCTACAAAAGAAAAGCAGAGAAATTACTGGTCAGCTTGAGAGACGATTGCCTCGTATCGAAAAGGAAAACGGTATCGTCTACTGTATAAATCGAGATGGAGACAAAAGAATATACGCTCCTGAATCGACTCGTGAACTGTTGATTAAATTCTACCATAAGGAATTCACACATCCTGGATTTTGAAAAACACTAGAGTTAGTACGACGGTTTTTCAATTGGCCTGGATCAAAGTACAAAATCGAGTTATTCTGCTCGAACTGTGAAACCTGTAAGAGATCAAAGAATACAAATACAACACTGTCAGGTGTCTTCCTATCAGTTTTTGCAGACAAACCTGGTCAATTGCTGACCATTGATCTGTATGGTCCATTACCAACAGGACGTGGAAAAGTAAATCGAATTTTCGTTGTTAGTGACGTTTTCTACAAATTCACAAAGCTCTATACAATAAACAAAGCTTCAGTTAACGTCTGTATCGACAGGATGAATCGTTTTATCGAGAAATATGGCAAACCTGAAACGATTTTATCTGACAACGGGAGCTAGTTTATAACAAAAGATTGGATCGATCACTGGAAACAGCTAAAAATCCAGCCCAGATTTACATCACCATACACACCATCATCGAACCCAGTCGAAACACGAATGAAAATCATCGGCGATGTTCTTTACATAAAATGTCCAACTCAGCATAGTAATTGGTATCAGCACATCGACGAGATCGAACGTAGATTAAATCATATTGAACATGCTACTACTGGGATACCACCGGCAACGTTGATGGAAAAAGTAAAATTTGACTACGAAGGACAAACGGTACCACTCACTGACGAAGAGTATAAAATGATCCTGGAAAAAGAGATACAAAACACAAAGAAAACGTTTGCACGATGGAAAATGAATAACAAAAACAAAAATCTCACCAATCTCAAGGTTGGAGATATGATTTACACGAAAAACCATACACTTTCCAACAAAGCCGTTGAAGTTTCGTCGAAGCTCAACCCAAAATTTGTTGGCCCCTGTGAAATCATCGAAGTGAAGGGAAACGGAAGTTATCAAATTCGTACGCCCAATGGGAAAATCCTCCAACAAAACGTACACGAATTCAAACGATAAAATTCATTCATCATCAAACGACATCATCGATCTGAAACAAAAACATCTCGAGAATAAATTCCATTAATCACACACAAAAACTAATCGAGATAAATATAAGATAAATCGATCAAAAAAGTAAGATAATTCCACTTACGTCAACATCACATCCCTCATCACAGAGTTCAACAACCATGACATCGAATCATTGATTCGATCAACTCACCGATGATCATCAACTCATCGATGACATTGTGGTCGGGGGGGGGGAGTGGTCAGGAAACCTGATCACGCAACAACGCAGATTCTCACAACAACGATCGAACAAGTGAAGAACAAGCTTGTGAATTTTCGAAGTATACCGAAAATTAACGCGATTTTTTCTTTATTGTCATTAATTATTGTTATCATTATACAACAAACATCGATACGTAAGTAGAACAATCTAAATCTCATAATAGAATAATTAGGTAGTAGAATCGTAAAGTAAAACCTTTCTCGTATTAATTTAGTCGAAATGGCCGAACAAAATGTGCCTGATTCATCGGTTGTGGCCAAAAGGGTGAAGGCCCGATTTGTCAAGATCTCCGGCGAGAACAAACAGTTCCTTAAGTCGTTGAGAGAACATCTACGAATCGCGTCTCATAATCAGATGGTTACCTCAAAAGCGCTAGCTGAGAGAGCGACTTTCCACGCTGCCACGTCAACGGCTATCAAAGGCCAGGCAGAGTTCCTGGAACGAGTCATCAGTAGTGAGGACCATGAACAAGGCCAGATCCTCAGGGGGATGGAAATCCTTGAAGAAATTGTGAAGAGTCAGAAGGAAGAAATCGAGACCTTACGGATGGAAGTAACACGGCTAAATACCGAATTAAACAAGGTGAGTGTCCATAATGCTAGTCATTACGCTAAAACTCTCCCTCGATGTGACATTATAATTCCTCGGGTTTTGACACAGCCCCAGAAGGAAAAAATTAAAATAACATTATTAAAAAAGGGGGATAAACTATCGGTAAAAAGAAAAACAGAAAAAAACAATTCCTACAAAAACGAACCTCAGAAGAAAAAGAAAATCCCTAAAAATAAGAAAGAAAATATAACGAAACGTGATAAATTTCAGAGAGTTCCGATTGTGATCGTCGATGACGGACAAAGACCAATGTCGAGTGGCAAGTCAGTTACGATAGACAACCCGAAGAATATCGAAGAAAAAAGGGGTAAGAGCCTTGCTAATTATAAGATCCCTAAAATCTTAAAAAACTCTAAAGAATTAACGGTTTTCCCGATAGAAAAACCTGTCAAGATCGAAGATGAGCCCGCCAAAGACGAACCTGCTCCACCAGTCCTGGTTGAAGAATTCCCCAAGGAACTCCTCAAAGAGGTCGAGTATTGTCTGGGTACTAACTTCCCAACCATGTTGGTCAGAGAAATGAAAGCCATTATCCCAAAGGTGTGCTTTCATTCTCAAAAAAACGATATTCTCCGGGAAGGAGAAAATGCTCTGCTTCGATACTAGCTCGACAGTATCGTACATGAATAAGAAGGTAATCTCCGCAAGTCAGCAATTGACGTTGGCCAGCCGAGCGATGTGGTCCTGTGATTGGTTGACCCCAAAAACGATGGAGTCCAATGAGACAATCACAATGAATCTCATTAGTCGGACAGGGGTGGAGTTCGAGGAAACGTTCTATTTAGTACGACATCCCAACCTCGATATTAATAGGATGGTCCTGGGAGCAACGTTTGCGAGAAAATACCTGAGAGCAGTCCTGGGTGACTCTTAGTTAAGGACAATGGGATGTTCCGGCACAGATACAAACTCCCCCGAAGAATCCTGTAAACGATTTTTTTTACACCTTTTTTTACTCAACCCATAGTAACTTCTGTTCCTCATGTAAATATCTTATCGAGATTTTCACATCACTATTGTCTTTTTTTTTTTATGTATATTGTCCTAAGTATCGATCGACTGTTAATGATAAATATAAGATTTTTTTTTCTTTCTCTTGTTCCTGAATTCTTGTATCGAATGAATTTCTTTTATCGATAAAAGGAGTATTTTTGTCTTTCATTATCGTATCCTCATTTCTTTTTTGTAATAACCGTACGATATATCAACTTGTTTATATTCTATCGTACATTAATGTCATTCCTCGTTTTCTCTGTTATCATTTAGTTCTAAGTCTCTCTCTCTCTTACTGTTGTTGATTCGTCTCATTTTTTTTTCTTTTCCTCGACGTAACCCATTTTGCTTGTTTTCTTTTATCGAATATATTTTTTTTTGGCAATTCCAAATATTTTAATCATTGGACCATCTTTCACTGTTACGTTAATACATATTTATTTCAGCTAAGTTATCAAATGTCCGAAGGCTGCGGGTGATCCCTCGCTTCAAAATTTGGGGGGGAGTTGTGACATCTAATTACCCGTAGCCTTCCTCTCACGTCACCATTGACCTGTATTATTATTATGATAGGAAGCGGCTCTCGAATTCTAAGATTATAATGACGATAAGATAAACGGGAAGTACGTCGATTCCCCAATGAAAATAAATTCCCCAAATCTACGAAACATTAAAGACACATCGATCAACTATTATTTAACGATATGGTGACGTGTAGAAATAACGATATTCGATCATCGGTGAATCAATCTTTATCTCTTTGACTGTTCACGTTTTTTGGCCTAAGAGTGAACAGTCAGTCTTGTTCCATACGTTATAGCTTCCATTCATCGTGAATACGAAATATTATTCACGACATAATACAGCTTTTTAATACAACATCAAGTCAACTTTTAAATTGTTTTCACCGATACTTTCGAATGTGAACATCAATAGTAAATCTAAATAGTTCGCGATACTACTTCTCTGATTTCGAAGACGAATATTCAATCGAGATTTGTTGGTTCACCGAACTTCGAGAACCATGAGGCAAGATGATTTGTAACCTGCACAACCTGATACTAGTTACCATATTTGTAAGTAACCTTTTCAATTGTAATAAAACATAAACTGTAATAATGGGTTGGCCAACTTATTTCTTTCCAATTACATAAATTCGCCCAACATACTTCGTAGGCCTTGGGAGCTATCGCTGGTGGGCTGGTGGCTTAACTGTTTGAGCTGGTTTGTGGTTTCAACTCTACCACTAATCGAGACTTATTAATATACTTCGAATCGTGATATCATTCCCTATACTTGGGATGTACGTTCGTTTTTGGACGTCACAGTATCATCCAAATAAGATTAAAGTATTTTTAAACAGCTCTAATAGGAAAATATAAAAATTTGAAAGTATTTGAACATTTGCAATTTACAGGTTAGTTCAATTTTTTATTGGGTTTTTAGAGAATTTTCTGTTTTTAAATTGATTTGTACGAGTAATAAGTAGTTCCACACTTAGACTTGAGAAGTTTTGTGACTTTACTATAGTGGAAGTATGAAAAGTGATGAAAGGGTTAAGTGATTCATAAAATTAACGATTTTCGAGTAAACTAAAAAAGACGTTTGTTATATCTACAACCTATAAAATCACACTAAATAACTAAAATCTGAAAAAAGAACAAAACTGATCCATTGAATCAAAATTGGTGAGTCTGGTCCTCACTTTAAAGGTGATACTCATTTGTAGCAAATTTTGTGACTAAATTTCTATCTGTATTCAGTTAAAATCGAAAATTAGCCCCCAACAGCCACAGGCAATGAACCATAAATATAACCAATCGTATCCAAATTTAAAAGCATATTAGAATAGTTTCAAATCTGAAGACTATGGCGCTAGTTAGAGCCATTAAACTACAAAAAATGCAACATAATCGCACCTACCTGACATATTGTTAGGCCGATGCACACCAAAACAATAGGCCTTATTTTTGTCTCAATACTTACGAAATAATATTTGTACCCAATTTCGTGACTACCGAATAAAATTTGCAAGAAAAGATCTGTAAATACATATATATGTATTTACTAGTTGAATATTATGACCAACTGTCAAAGAGTAGCTGCACATATTACCTCCAAATATACCTACTCTTTGACGAGTTTCTAGTCAATTGATTTGGTTGACAGAATAAAAATGTTGACATAATCAAATCATCGAAGGCTCGATCGAGTAACGAAGATTACAATACGTAAATACCTATTTTGTACATCGACAGCAAAGTTTTCTTCATTTTAAAAGCACCATGGGCTAATGATCATCACAGATAAACACTATAAATTATTATGACGAGTTCAAAAAACTTTACTCAAAGCGAATTATTTAATTTATTCCTTAAAATAAAAATCAATAATCATTTTGTGAATAGGTACAACGTCCCTTCAGGATACGCAACCTTTATGCGTCCTCCAATCTTTTCCGAAAAATATGAACTAAATAAATTAATAAATTTTTTAAGAAAAATATAAAAAAAAATACTTCTGCTTGGAAAATTGGGTATTGATATCCATGTTTAAAGGTAATTTATGTTCTCAATTACACTCTTATTGATGTAGTAGGAAAAAATGTACTTTCAGATGATCTCATTTCTGGATAATATGAGATGAAACTCAAGCCTCCTTAGCATCTTCTTCCCTAAATGGGCTATGAAAATGATAAAAGAGAAAATTTATCACTATGATTTCTGTTTCTGTGCTTTTAAAATATATGAGGAAGAGAGAAATCTACAAAGAAATATTTCGAAGATTCTGTACTTGGCAAACAAAGTGGAATAAAATTTTAAAAAGGAGAGGAGAGTCAAGGACAATTTGACATCTAAACTAGTAGCTTGTTATGTTACAGACAGTTTGTAGGCTACAATTGAATGAAATTAAGGTAGGTATAACCTCATAATATTTTATTAGTGAAAGGATAAAAATAATTCAACAATTATACCAAAATTATACAATAGATTTCAATTGCATCAATAAACTTTGGTATTTAAGTTTATGTTGAAAAAGCGTTTTTAAAAGATGAGCTTTGTGGGGACATTACTTGTATGAGGTTTTAGGGGCTTGCACTCCTCAACAACAGTCACCGCCCAAAGGCCAGCAATTAATCGTCTCTAAGACATTAAACCATTTACACACTTGTGCGTTTGTATGTTCATACCTGTACATACGTACAGGTAAGATACATGGCACGGGCTGTAATCAATTACCTGATAACAATCTCGGTGATGTCACGGTACCAAACGCGTTGCGTTGTTTCTTATCACCTTGACAGAGGCAAGAAACGACGTAACAGATGACATAATCACATATGTACATGTACATATGTGTGTCTGTGTGCGTGTGCCAAATTCAGTATATAAACTCTCAAAACTGGCTACAAAATTGCCAGTATTTGCCGAGGATTTGGCTCTCCCATATTTTACAGTATGAAGTGGCAGAACATGCAAACTCTGTAGAAGACCTTCTTGTGTGAATATCTCTCACAACAAGTTATTCCACAAGCTTTTATTTATTTTTTTATTTTTTTGCTTCAGCTTCATCCGAAATATATATTATTTCGTTGCAAGGTTGGCTGCAATACTGGTGTATTTTAAAATCGCAATAGTGAGTAGAATAAAAGCTTATAATAAATGGTTCCATTTAAATTCATCGTTTCTTTTCAATGAACAAATTAATAATATAGTGCATTTTGGAAAGATGAACAAAGGATTAGTAGATAAATCGAATGAATTCTTCTATTTTTTTTTTAGTTAAAAAAACAAACAAAAAAAAAGTTTTTCTTCTCAGTTTTTGACATTTTCTTTCTAGTAAATTAAAAAAATTTAGGCAGCGGATGTAAAATACTGTTTCCCTAAAACATTCTCGTAGAAAACTGTAAAGGGTGAGGGACATTGACTTCAATAATGTATTAAAGGGGATTGAGAGTGTTAATATTTGTACTTCTTTAACTTCCAAGAAGGTTTCTTATTTTTGTTGATATTATCTTGTATTTTTACAGCCTTTTTGGGGAAATTAAGACTACAGTCCAACTGACTTAACATTTAATATAGATAAAATAATGAAAAAAAAAAAAAATTATACGAACTGTACTTAATGCAGAATATACCTGAATAAAATGGGACTGTTCAAAATGGAGAAATAGTATTTTCCTCGGTCATTATTTTCCAATTATTACTCTTTTCCAATTCATAAGAATAACAGAGGTAGCGAAGCATGAAAATATTCTTTCTATTAAAAGATGTAATACGGAAAACCGTAGTCTCATTTGCCGGGAATACAAAATTCTTTCATTTCATACGTGGTCTTAAAATATCAGCCAGCTAGGTAATCATATCATATGATTTTTTTTTCTCTTTCAGTTAAATAGACCATCTGAAACGAACACAGTGAATCCAACCAATGTGCTAAGCTCTAGAAACTCATATTACAGAGGTACTTCCACCAATTTTGCAATCCATTCTTCAAAAAAACATTGTTTGGCTGTACCACAATAGCATAGGCTATACATACACTTTCTCAATTAGTCGCCTAATACCAAAACATAATTTCCGCATTTGTTTTCTTTATTTTTTTCCTTTCCTCTGTGGAATATGAATGTACAGGTATATGGGAAAAATAAAAAACAAGCGAACTTGATAAAAAAAAGAAAAAAATTAATACGAAATAAGAACTTACTTTAATAGGTCCAGTATCAGTTATCTGTCCAAGCAAACGGACCACTCGCTGCGAATCACCTTTGACGATAGCTTCAAGAAAGTCCACTTCCAGCATTACCTGACGCTGACATCATCTAATAAAATATTGCGACAAATTAATTACTCGCGTGTAACCGATAATAATATAAATAAAACACAAGTAAATACACAGTATATAAGTCCGTACACAGTATACGAGCACAAATAAAAATTAACTGCGTCCATCATTTCAGTCCATGGTAACATGGCGTAATACTACAGAAGAGACATGGCAGAAAAATTACATACCATTCATTCTCATTTTTCTGTCCAATTAACTGGTAAAATTACTAATTAGGAAAGATTGATTTTTTTTTTTTTAGGCTGGGAATGGGTGGAGAAAGCTGAACAAGGTGGTCAACGACATACATACGAATCTGTGAGCTTTACCTATTCGTCTTGGGTTATACATATAAACTATTTATGGCCAAGATCTGAATATTACAACATTCCCAGCAAGCTTTTTAGGCGTATGCGTTTTGTAAGAACGACCTTGGAATTTTTCGCGTATCTAGTATCTTGACGATGTGAGAAGGTAAGTTGCAGAGAATTTATAATATATGTCGGAAAAACTGGTGTTGGTCTTCGCACTTAAGACCAAGACCAAGATCTGACTGTAAGTACAAGACGTTAGACGCAAAATTTATAAAAAATATGACCGAATTTTTAAATGTTCACTATCTTGTTGCTTAAATAACATGCAATACTTTGTGTTTAGTTTTTTCGTTCAAACATAGGAAGGATGTATTACGTAAGTTAATGGTTAGTTTAATTTAGCTATTAAGCAATCAATAACAATAAAAACAAAGAACACTTTTTCTTGCTCCCTCTCACTTGTCTAATTACGTATCTCTTTCTCTTTTCACACTTCTATTTTTAGTACCCCTATTGTTTTTGACTTCACAGGAAGTTGTTTTTTGCATCTTTTTCACACCTATAGCATTTTTCTTCTCTATCTCTATTTAAATAATTTGTGAAAAAGGTTCAATTCTCTACACCTTTCTTCCACATTTCTGTTTTCTAAATTACAATCTATAAGAATATGGGATATGGCGCAAAAGATGGAACATCATTGTATCTACCTTTGGTCATCTCTGATCAGTTTTCTATATGAACTCATTTCTCTCATATTATTTTCACTAGTTTTTTTTCGCATCTCCCTGTGTAGGAGTAGATGCTGAAAGTTTATATAACTAGAAGTAAATTTTGTGTATTTAAATCTCATCACGAAGTAAGAATAAGTAACTAAATGTCTTCTTTTTTTTTCTAAGTTTGTTAACTACACTTTATTGAGCTGAATTAAAGTAGCCTGTTTTTAATTCTGTTATTCATTTTTTTTTTTTAATTTAAAAGAGTTTCATTTTTTTGGTGTTTCTGATGATTAATTGAAGTCTCTTTTGAGTAATATTTAATAGATCCAGGTATTCGAAGTGAATTTTAAGTCGTATTTTCTGAAGTAAATAATTTTTGTGGAGAAGCTATTTGCTCAAAAAATCAGCTAAACTTTTTAGAACAATTTACTGAGTGAAAAGTTGAATTTTATTTTCTTTAAAATATTAAAAAAAAATCTAAAAACATTAAAATAAATCCTTTAAGGATTTGCTTCTTGGAGTTTACAAAATATTTTTGGAAATCAATTTGGGTTCTCTTTAAATTTTGGAGAAGTTGGTGATTAAAAATTCTAGTGATTCCACTACACTTAGATGCTGGTCAACGATTTTATCTGAGGATCTTCAAGTCGACTAACCTCTTGGTAGACTATTTTTTATGGATTTAGAAATGGAAGTTTGTACTCTTTTGTGTTTTGTTACAATTGGTTGTGGAGTTAAGATTTAAAATTATATATGGATTTACTGATTGCAATTAAATATAATGGTTTTGTATAATGAGTAATAATTTATTTAAGATGTGTTAATTCACAAAATGTGGGTTGAGTTGTGGTGTATGGAGAGGGGGTGTTGGGAGTGGATGTGAGCAATGGGTGTGGTTTAATTTCTCTTAAAAATGAATGGTTTGGATAATAATCCAGGTATATTTACTGTCCGGGGTACTTGAAACGGAGTATAGAATGTCCTGGTTTAAGTAGACTCAGATTTTATTTTTGTTCTATGATTGTTACAAAAATTTGATTTTGGTATTTTCTTATGCATATTTGGGTGAGTATAAAAATATGATCTGATATCGAGGTAATTTATTTTATGCGTTTGTATCTTGGTTTGGATACCACACATCGTCCTTGTTGAATTTCCCTCTATGGTAATAAGGATTTTTCAGATAAGGTCTTTCCTGAGCCAAAATTTCCTGACCGGAAAATCGATTATTGTTTTCTCTTCATTTAACAGGTCCTATATATGACAATGTAGAACAAAGTTAGTGTTTCTTTTTTTCCCCTCACCTATGAGAATAACTTTTTTCTGATGATAAAATGAAAAAATTAAATTTTTCATGATTCTGATTTTTAATTTAAGTTCTATGGTGATACTTTTTTCATAATAGTCCCACATAGTATGTGATATGAAGATTGGAGACTAATTATTTTGTTGAAAGTAGCTTTGTAACTTCTGTTACGGTCCCATATTCTACAAATCCTAGAATTTTAAAAATTTGTTATTTTGTTATTTCCCGATCCATTTCACCAAATAAAAAAGTTCTTAGAAGATGATAATTCTCACATTATAGCAATTTGTCTAATTAAGTGGAATAAATTTCAGTAAATGTAATAAGTATCTCTCAAACTATATCATCTGCATTCAGTATGCAAGGGTGAAGTTTTATTTTGATTTATGGTAAAAGACCATTATAATTTCCAATTTGAATAATAATGATAATGAAGTCTTGCATAGTTTTACAGTTTTTGGACTTCAGACTATAAATACTAATATGGAACATATGTGCTTTCCTTCTTTTTTTTTTTTCTTACAATATGGAACTTTGATCCAGTTGCAGTTCCGGGTCTAGAAAAACTTTCATTATAAATCCAATCTGTACTGCGTTCTATTGTGATTACTGTCTATGATGGTATAGAACAAAGTTTAGAAATGATTTTATTAAATCTAGACAGATTACGGAAAAGCAAAAATGGATTTTCAAATTATTTTCAGATTTTTATACGTTTTTTTAATGGAGTTAGGTAATATTTAATATGTTCCATGTACGGTGTTACATACCCATAAGATAAATATAATATTCAAAGGGCAACCCTGGAAAATCTCTAATAATTCTGGAGATGCAGGTATTTAATCGCATCAAATTTTAAAAATTTTGTATATTTCCAGGCCTGTTTCATTATATGGATGGGATTTTAAAGGCTGAAGATTTGGTCCTTATATTAGTACAGCTAAGTATGTGAAATGAATTTACCAACATTTACTTGCCATTTTGCAGCTACTTAAAGGTTAATTTGCATAAATTTTCACAGAATCAATCAACAGTTATAGGAAAGAATGAACTTTAAAAGTCTATTTTTCTTAAAATAAAGTTTTGTGAACTTGTTCCATCGTTGCTTTGAACCCATCATACATAAAAGGAAATTATCTTTTCAAGAATTTTTGTTTGGAATATCCATTTTCTGAGAATACTAGTTAGCTACACTGCCATTTTACATTCGTCTTTTTGATGCCTACCATAATACTGGTTGTTGTGAATTCATTTCTTCTTACGTATTCTCTTTGTAAACACTATTATAAAGTGAACCCTCTTCTTTATGTATTTCTCAATATATTATTATGGTCTGATTTGGTATTTGTGATTCCTATTTATTTTATTTTATTACAAGTCGTCAATTACTACGTTTCTACCATCAACGACAGACATTACCCCCAGATGTTCAATAGTTTTCGAACATATATAGGTAACAGTCGAATTTATAATGTTTCAGTTAACATAAAATTGAGGTAAATAATTTCTCAAAAAGTTACATAGTACATTGTGTTTTAGATGATAACGTTTCTTACCTGATTCATCAAGGTTAAAATTAATAGCTCACGATTAATTCATTTTTTTAAAACCACGGTACATATTATAGGCCCATTAGGAAAGAAATTTTTAAACGTTCGTTTCCTTATCTGCTTGAAATTCATGAAAAGTTGTACTATAGAGAAATAGGAGCGATTGTTCATAAAAAAATCTCTTATGTATCCATTCGGTGCCAGAAGTAGTAACTTTGTAACAATAGAATAAATGATACTTTAATAGGTTTTATAATTATACTTTGATCGTAGGAGGTTTGCTACTGAATGTTAATAAGTTTTTTTCGTATGGACGATTTTCGAATTGATTTCTTCGAAAATAATGTCGTTTGAAATGACAGTGTTTCACGACATGAAAAATATTAAGTTACTTCGTGGGTGAAAAAAGACATGCAAAATACTAGCGAAAAAATGCCCCTAAATGAAGCATTAACCATTTCAGAGATGGC
This sequence comes from Ericerus pela, assembly GCA_011428145.1. Lineage (NCBI taxonomy): Eukaryota > Metazoa > Arthropoda > Insecta > Hemiptera > Coccidae > Ericerus > Ericerus pela. The sequence goes on along the minus strand of WOFM01000585.1, from coordinate 35,629 downwards.
GTAGCTAATATCCAGTCAATGATTTATTTTGATCATTTTTAAGATTAAAATTGCCTGAATATTTGGACCCATGAGTGAGAGTGGGTACGTTTTTCGTTTCATGATTTTCTGAGCATTTTGGCACTATTTAAAAAAAAAATTTTTTTTCATGGATCCCCTTCTGCGTTGAGTCCATTTCCAGACGTAATTTTAATCGGACGGTTTCGAATTTGAAACATATATTCAGATCCATCTAAAGAAGAACCCTATTGTTTTTGGTCTGGATCGGTCGCCTAGTCCGTCCAGTAGGTCAGTTTATATGCATTTTTGATTAAACAGGGTACAGGTCGCAATTTTCTACCGATATAGGCCTGAAATTTGTTATACGTATGCGTTTTAGGTCAACGACAGCACCTACCAATTTTGGTGTAGATAGGCCTTACAGTGCGTATGATAGGAGCGATTTTGTTGCATTTTTGGCAGATTAATTGGTAGATTAATGGCTCTAAAAGGAGTCATTTTCAAACTATAGTCACAAAATTTAGTACAGGTATTGATTAGAAGTATATCTAACATGATTCCAAATTTGGCTTCTATTGGTATTATGGTTCATTCCCTGGGGCTGTTGGAGGGGCTAATTTTTCATGTTATCTCAATAAAAGTTGAAATTTTCTTTTAATAGTCACGAAATTTAGTACAAAGAGTACCTCCCATACAAAGACCAGACTTATTAATTTTGGTTTTGGTTGGTCAATTTGTTCCCAACTTATTAGCTAATCAGTGTGATTTTCTCTCTTTAACCCTTCTGATAACGGACCTGAAAAATTCAATTTCTAACCGTCATCGAGAAAACCACTCGTTTTAACCTACAACCAACCCGAACTCAGAAAAAGCACCCGCTGCTGTACACTAGATTTGAACGCAAACACTAAAATCTCCGCTTATATTTTCGTAACCAGCACATAGACAACTGCACTGTACTTCGTTTTGCAATTTAGAATATTTTTTTCTCATACAATTTTTTTTTCATTTTTTTTTTTTTCATTTTTTTACATAATCCACAATTCTCGTAACTGCAGAAAAAAAACCATCAAATTATTTCCTAGAATTGTGCTTGTTAGAACTTGGAATAATTTTTCACTTAATGATTTTTGACATATTCATAAAATATTTGGAAAACTTGATACTTATTCAGTATATTTTATCACATGCATCGTATTTGTGGGATATTGGTAATTTTTTTCCAAATGTATAAATATTTTATATTTTATTTTATCAGAAGAATGTTTGTGATATAGGTGATTTTTAAACAAAGAAAATTTACATTTTCTTGCGAAGCTTGCTGTGCAGGAGTTTTTTGGGATTAAGACTGGGTAAGTTTTAAAATGAGAAAAAATATCAAAATTCCTCTAGAAAAGTTTTGAAGAAAGCAATTTTTCTCAAAATGAGCCGTTTGCATTAAGTTATCTACAAGCTGCTCACTTTTGTAGTTCATTCTAGCGTCTTGGGATTTTCCAGTAAAATGTGATTATTCAGCAAGTAGTCATGCATGAAATGAAGTATGTATTTTAGAGGAATGAACTTTCGTGAAAGATTACACCCCAAAACAATTATTGAAAAATTTTTCGGACAATATAAAAACATTCATTTCAACCATTTATTGATCATCATGAGGCACCTCAGAAATACAAGCTATTCAGGAAAATCTGGTTTAAACAGTTTATCAGCAAAACATCAGATCACTTAAAAATATAAAGCACGGAATGGATGCCGACTGAGCGATTGCATTACTTCCCTTAGGCGACAATTAATGAAGAAATTTTTTTCGAAAAATTCGTTTAATAAAAGAATTTACTGGCAAAATTTTAAACTTCAGAAGTTTGCTTTTCAGTCCTCGAAACATACGAAAAAATACCCTCGTTTGAGAAGAACACTTTCCAACTACTCTACCGTATTTAAGATTATATGAAGACACAAATTCTAAAAATATAATTTCATAAATGTGATCAGAAATTGAAGAATAAAATACCATATGCCTTCATACAATAGATGAGCATACTTAGCGGATTTTGGTTTTAATGTTTGGGGGGGTAAGGCCCTGGACAAGTTCCATCTGTCCCCTAGCACCTCCTTCCTCTAACCCCTCAGAATTTCAATAGATATCCTAAATTTTTTTTTAGAAAAATCTCTGCGGGAGCTGAATTCATGTTCTGGGAGGCTTAGCTCCCCAGCTCCGCTAAATCTGCTTATGTAGATAAGTCAAGTTAATACGATTTTCTCACGACTTATTACGCGATATTTTTAGTAGAACGGTAATCCTTAAGGGTTAAATTGATTCAGTCACCATGTACCTAACTTCTCTCTGTAATAAGCAGGTTTTCAGCCAAATCAAGATAGGAAAGAGTTTTCAAAATTAGGTGCGTCATTTTTGTGTTGGTAAGTTTTAACTTTGTTACGTTAATTATCAGATAAATCAGTTTAATCAGTTCATGACATCGTCAGTTTCTAATTTTCTACTCATGGAATGTCTGTTCTAAAAAAACCAGAATATTCTCTTAATCTCATAGGTCGTATGTTAATGAGTGATTTGAACAGGTCTGTGAAATTACACACCAATATACGCGAATAATTTTAGTAAAAAATTGACATTACATGCTCATTTCAAATTTTTTCTTGAATTAAACAGATTTTAGCTGCCCTCTTTGTCACCTCATCAAATCCATACGAGAGTATGGAACAGAGATGAATCAATTCAACTAGTCCTTCGAAATCGAATAATATAACAACGAATAGAATTTCGAATTAACTTCTTTACAGCCATTAAATAAAGAAAAAATTGAAACATTATGACAAATTCAGATTATGTGAAAACAAACAGAAGTGAAATGCCCTCGCTGATTTGTGGATGAACTAAAGAAAGAACATGTTTCATGCAAATGAGTGAGTAGGGGCAACAAGAAAATTTTTTACAGCGTAGAGAACAAAAATATTTTTATTCAGTAGCCTACATGATATAAGCATGTTTTTGAGTAGAGTACATAATTATTCGGTTAGGAGTAGATACGATTAGAATTCTTCCGTGAAATGAGCATGAAAAAGAGATTTATCAGAGAAAAAGTGCGTTGTTCTGGAAGAAAATCGAAACTGCCCCATGTAGCCTATGAATAAAAAAAATGTCTTTCAAAAATTCTACCTGAGCACAGAATCCAATGAAGGAGAAAAAAACAATTTCCTGGATTTTTAATTTTTCTTTTTTTATTTATTTCATTATTAAATTCCGGTAGGTGGTAATTTTTCTCAACATCAAAAACGTGAATTAATGCAGATAGGGGATGGCTAAATTCCAAGGCCATTAGTCGCTAAAAATAATTTTAGAATCAAGTAAAAAAACATTATTAAGACCAAAAGGGTCGAGAATATGAAAATAGTACCGATTTCGTTCAAATTCAATATCAAACCAAACACTAATAGTCTTCAACTGCCATAAAAATTTCAAGCCAAAATTATTTAATTTATGAGAGTTATCGCGATGATAACATGGTCGGTTAGCAACATTTTGAGAACCCCTTCCTCCGAAACTAGTAGATGAATTTCAAATATTTTAACACGAATGTGTATCATATAATAGCTTCCAACACTACTCCAAGTTTCATTACCATAGGTCAAACAGCGGAGGTTCCACATACTCCCAAAAATTGCCAAAATGAGCAAAAAGTGGAAATATATATAGTGTGATGAGAATTTGAGTGACCTATATATTCGTGATCTACGACTCATGATCGGCGCTTTTCCAAAGGTCCCGCCATTGCACTGAATGCGATAGCTACATTTTCCAAAGGAGAATTCACTAACAATAGCCTACATACGAATATCCTCCAATCGTGTTTTTCTACACTTGACATCCGACATTATCTTCCCACATCAACAAAAAAACTGAGCCTACGCAAATAGGTACCCATTTTGAAATACATTCATAATTATCACTTTACAACCGATCAAATATTACTAAGAACCAATCTTTTATAACCATCGTTAATGCTACCTCAAGCGAATTTTTTCAGTTTAATGGCACTTAAAAGTGTGAACAATTTTTTTTATTCGCCATTATCTTTGTCATAAGAGATCTGGCAAGTTAACTGGTTATTTTTATTTTTATTCCTTCTCAACACACATTTTTGTGATCGTATTTCAGATAGAATAAAATTGGCAGACGAAAAGCAAAAGAAGGTGGGAAATTGCGACAAACACAAAATATTTTCGTCACGGAAAAACGTTTACATAATTTGTAAGTAGATTCGATTTCAGTTCAACGATGATAACAATTCGTCTGTACAAAATAGTCCAATGGGGAAGGAGGAGAATGTGTAACGAAAAAAATTGGACGAGTAAGAACAACAACAGACAATTTTTCTTCTTCCTATCGAATTTTACGTGCGGAAAATGCAATTCGTGCGTAACGTTTCGAATATGTAAATTTTTACTTCCTTAATCGTAGCTGGACGCGAAAAAACCTTCCGCCATTTTTACTAGTAATTTTTTAATTTTCTTTATTCGCTGCACGCTCCGTCAGGCAAAAATCGTATATTCACTGCCCATGCAGTGAAAGAGAGATATCAAGATGCGAGTGAAAAAAAAAAAAAACAGAAGAAAGGCAAACAGTAGTTTTTATGATAATGATCTTCCGAATCACCTAAATGATACGATAACCACACTTTATACAAAGTACCGGAGGCAAAAAAAAAAAAAAAAAAAAAAAAAAACTGAGAAAAATGCTTGCTTTAACAGCAGGTTTTGCCGGGTTAAAGTGTAAAAACAAAAATAAAAACACAAGCACACATTTGAACACTCCAAGAGGCATAATTTTTTATTTACTTAGTTTTACTAATTTCTGTTTAACAATAAAAAAAACGATTCGCTTCGCACTGAAATGAACCTACATTATCGATTCAATTGCGTTGTTTTTTGGTAGGTTTAGATTTCTATTTTTTTTGTATTCCTTCTTCAAAAGTGTAGAACAATTTTTTTTAGTTTTGAATTTCGTTATTATTTCATTTATTCATATAACATTGGTGGTGTTGACCTAGAAATGATAGTTGCGCCAAAAATCATTCAAAAATTCAAAAATTTAAACCTTTTGCATGGGAACAAAAGACTTACACGATTTTAGACACGTGAATTCTTAAACTAAGGGTTGATAGTACCAAATAGTTAAACCACCGATGAGTAGGGTTCAATTTTATTTCACATGCATCATATTAATTAAACCTAGTTTATCTCACAGTTTAATGTTTGTACTACCGGGCCTAAGAGAAACAAGAATGGTTCTGACGCTAAGAAAGTTCATCGTCTTGTATCTGGATGGCATGTTTCAGGAGAATTTTGGCTACTAAAAGATAAATCAATTAAAATTTTGGTTGGTATTGGAAGTTGAGTCAATAAAATGTTAAAAGTATGTATTATTTTATGCAATATAAGGAAGTCACAGAAGAAAAGTGCAACACTACGAAATTAAAAAAATTGATCATTAAAAAATTCATATTACCCCTTACGGTATCGCTACTGTTGAAAAAAAGGAGTCACAGGAAAACGTGCAGAAAATTTAATATAAAATTGAAAATTTTCAATGCCCTTTGAGGTTTCATTACATTCTGGCTTTACTAAATTCAGACGTAATTTTTCCTAACAACCAGTAACCTATTCAGTCAAATTTTTGTGGGTAGATACATCATTCGTATATCAAGGTCTTTGACTATATAGTACGGGCCGGTAAAGCTCCATACGACCAATGTACTTTTTAATGTCAAGACATGTCGGCGAACAAGTAGGCAACCCTAGCGTACCTTCTGCATATTTTCGACGTTTTGCTTGAGTTCACCAATTTAGAATACATCTGATAAAGATATCCCTTAAATTCACAAAGATAGCGTACATAAAAAACAAAGAAAAATACGTAAAAAGGTACGCTTTGGTTCCCTATTTAGTGCCAGCATGTCTAACCAGAAATCATATTTCTTTACTGGTCCAGTACTACATAGTCAAAGACCTAGGTATACGAATGATGTAGTTTATAATCCTAATAGGATTCCTTGTTCTATTTTGCAGTCGAACAGATGCCTCAGCATCAGAAATGTTTCAAAAGAACCGACGTAAGATTAATATTCCAAAAATCTGATTATGTCTTATTACTTAATTCAACCGTTTTTTACTCATTTTTGTTCTCGACAGAGTCTGTATTAGACAACCAAATAAAGAACGAATACGAATAAATCCACGGTTGTTTTCTTAATCTTTCTAACCAATTAGCTGTAGGTACAAAAGTGAAAAATGATTTTACACTACCATCAATAGAATTTGATGTTTCCAGTTCTCGGGTACATCAAAAACTAACGTACAATATGAAAAAAAAAAAAAATCATCATTCAAGGTTGAATGGTTCCAGCGCCATAATTACAGAACTAATAAGAATATAGAAAAAGACTTGATTCTGCATTAACACACAACATGAATGCGATTAATTTCCATTATATCTTCTAATCTTTAAACATTACAGCAAAAGGTACCTACTAAATTAGTTTCGCAAATCTAAAATGAAGAGCTGCGTGACGTAAGTGGTAGGTATTGAGAATTAATTTCATTTTCAAATTTTGGTTAACTCAGTCACCAAAAATTCAGCGGAACGCCACAAAATGCATACAACACACTTCAGTGAATTTACACAGTATCTTCGGTTCTACAAATATAGCCTACGCGTGAGAAACATTACAATACCTTTCTGAAATTCATGTGATCAAATGAAGCATAGTCGTCCCCTTCACAGTGTGACATAATAAAAACAGGTACCAACTCTATTGAAAATACTGAAGCTCAAGAAAATGGCCGCGAGAATTCTGCTTTCTACCTACGGAAACAATATAACTACTCCACACAGTTACTCGGCAATCTTTGAGTAAAAGAAACGCACCAATAGCATTATTATACTTTATAAGAATCAATAAAAAAAAAAACTAGCGCAGCAAGTCTCGCTAGAAAAAGTAGGTTTTTGAGAAAAAGAATATGAATTTTGATGGTTACATTAACTATCTTAAGTTCATATGCATTAATAGTATGTTATAATTGTATGAAATTTTTCAACTGTTGACAAAATATTAGACTGTGAAATTTAGAAGCATTATTTCTTGAAATGAAAAATTAATTATGATGATAAAAAATGGTAAATAATCATATAATTTCAAATAAAACCAAAGAAATATAATGAGGTTAGAAAATAAAAAGGAAAAAAACATGAATACGTAATTAATTTTTCTAAAAAAAAAAGTTTATGCAAATTTAAAAAAAAAAAAGGAAAAAAGCTTTACCGGAAGTACCGTCCGGTCGATCCGCACCAAAATTGGTAGTATGCTACAGTAAATTTTAATGAATATTTATTTCAAATTTCGTACATATAGTTCTGAATTTTTTCAGCTTCTGATATCTCAAACTTTTCGTTCTTGGGCTCATTTTATTGGTTGAAGCCTGCTCTAAAATTTCATTCATTTCAAAAAAGTAGCTATTTCTTCAAATAAAAGCATTATAACCCAAAATTTTAGTAAAAACTTGTATTTTCAATGGTTTTCTTATGATAACTTTGGTTATAGGAGTGGGGGTAGCTGGCCTCACTGAACGCCGTGTAGAACGTAGCATTGTGACTCTAATATTAATTCTATTCTCACTGGCCAAACTTGTCAGGGACACTAAAATGAATATTCGGGAGAATAGGGCATCATAAAATTAAAAGAAAATACAAATTTTTTAATCATCCTGTAGCTGGTGTCAAATATGACACCACCTGGCCTTTAATGTATGTTCTTCCCTATATGTGTCATATATGACACCACCTGGTCATTTTTGAACTGTAATACAACATGGCAATTCTAGGGTTAAAATTCGCATTTTATGATCAATACAAAAACAAAAATAGCGGTACCAGAAGTACCCCCCCCCCGGCCGATCCGCACCAAAATTGGAAGCGTAATACAACCAATCAAAATAAATATTTTCTCCGAATTTCGTGGCTATTGGTGCATAATTGACTATTTTATAGCCAAAATAAAAACAAAATTAATGTACCGGAAGTACCATCCAGTCAATACGCATTAAAATCAATAGGTCTGGTCCTTTGCTTAGTAAAAATGTTCGTATCAAAAATTTTGTAATTATTGGACAAAAATTGCAACCTGTACCGTGAGAACAAGAAACTGACTTATATAAATATGAATTTCAGTTATTGGTGCCAAAATTTTCCTGAGGTTATGAAACGAAAAACGCACCCACCGAAACCCTGGGGGCTAATATCGCACTAGGCGTAATAAATAGATTTTCTAAAGAAAACCTATTTAAATATGGTGGTACCGGAAGTACCTTCCGGCTATCCGCACCAAAATTAATAGGTTTAGTCCTTGGCTTAGTACAAATGTTCGTACCAAATTTCGTGATCATCGGACACAAATTGCGACCTGTACTTTGGTAACAAGAAATTGACTTATGTATCTATTTATAAATATATATATATATTTTTTTTGAGTTATTGGTGCTAAAATATTCCTGAGGTCATGAAACGAAAAACGTACTCACCTCTAACTCTGTGGGCCAATACCGCACCAAGCGTAATAAGTAGATTTTCTAAAGAACCTATTTCAAAATGTGGGAGAAAATCAAGATCTTATTTCACCGGCGTCCCTCCACTGTGTTAACAAACCCATAAAACGAGGTAATAAATCAATAAAATTGGTCCCAAAACAATGGTAAAGCGGTGTTTTTTTTATGTCGATTTTAATTAATATTTGGAAAAAGATAATCGTTGCAACATTGGAGTAGACTATTTTTATAAGCTTTTATTCTACTCACTACTACGATTTAAAAATATATCAATACCGCAGCTAACCTTTCGCAACGAAATATTTATTTATCTAGCATGAAGCTAAAGCCAAAAAATAAAAAATAAATAAAAGCTTATATTTAAAAAACTCATTTTTAACGTAAACTTATTAATGCGTCAAAATAGGCAAATTGTGGTATCAAAAGTACCGTGAGAAAATATGATGGGCTAGCGATTGCGATTCTTGAATTTGGCTATCGATTATCTGGCTACAATTAATTATTTTTTCTATCGAACGATACACGTAATGATAAAATGTTTTTAAAATTAATTAGAACGCCGTTCTCGGAAAGAGCTTCAGAAGTGCGGTTCTGTTTAAATTCTCCATTCTTCCTTAAAGCACATGATAATATTTATAATAAAATTCATCAATCACTTAAAACAAAAACTCGATAAAAGACAGAAGAGAGCCACCAAACTATCTTAGGATTAATGTTTGATCGTTTATGGCCTTCGCGAACTTCGAAACTTTGAAAATCTGTATTCAAGCGTAAGTATTTAAACTCAGTTTTTATCTAAATTAGGCTATACAATGTTTCTCCATCCCTAATAAGCTTGTAAACCCTAAATATTCAGTGAAAATTCACTCTTGAAATTGCAGAATTTCAATAAACTTCTAAATTTCAAAATACAATTTCGTTGATGTAATTTCCATTCTTTAAACACTTTCCATTTAAATTTGAGACAAAAATTTTTATTTTGTTTTGATAACATCGGACACCTGATAATATAGGTGCACTTCAAACAGTGTAGGTATATGAATCTTTTTTATTTCTCTCAAGATGGGTATTTATATTAGGTACCCGACTAACTTTTCAACAACAAATAATTACTTTAGCGTGTTTTATTCAGCGTTGAAAATTACTCGAAAAGAAATAATAGTTCTGTTCGAAGCGGTGAAATAATTTTTCATTTAAACTTTTCCCTAAAATCCCAGTCTTTTTCAGAAGACTTTTTCTCAATGACGTATCATTTGTTTGGAATGATTATAGCATTTTTGAGGCATTTACTTCATAATTTTTGTAACTCTGATCCATTTAATAAAGAACAGTAGGTATTCGGTGGGAAGCTGAATTACATTGGTTGTTTCCACTTTCAAATTACTTGATTAAAATATTTTTACATTCGCCTCAGTTCATTAAAAGAAAATACGGTTTTTCCATTGTATACAACATTAATTAGTAAACAATAACGATGAGATTTACTTATTACTAGTAGTTTAAATATATTTTGAAAAACTGATTTTTTATTTAAAATTAAAACGAATTTTTACATCATCCTAGCAAGGCCGCTGGCATCCTTTATGAAAATCAATAACTGAATTTGTAACTGGAAGAATTTATATAAGCCTACTCAATATGAAGCGTATAACTCTTCCTAAACTTACTACAGATGCCATATCTTTAGTTCCCAAATATACAAAAAATTTCACCCTATAAATGGAACTACACATTTCTTATGAAGGGGAGCAAGAAGTGTTTATCTTTCTACATTCCCGGAATTTTCTGCAAGTACTTTTTTATTTTATGTTGGAATTCTTCAGTTATTTCCTTAAAAATGAAACAGTTTTTTTGATCATAGTTGAAAAAAAAAAGGGTTCTAATATCCTCTAAGTAGCCACAAAATGGAAAGTGAAGGTAGATGAATTTATTTTACATACTTAGTTCTACAAATATAAGGACCAAATCTTCAGCCTTTAAAGTCCCATCTATATAATGAAACAGGCCTGGAAATATACAAATTTTCAAAATTTGATGTGATTAAAAACCTGCATTTTTGGAATCATCAGAGGTTGTCCGGTGTTTCCCTTCAAATAATATGTTTATCTCACGGGTATGTAACACCATACATGGAACAAATGAAGTATTATCCAACTCCGTTGAAAAAATATAAGAAAATCCAAAAATAACTTGAAAATCCATTTTTGCTTTTACGTAATCCATCCAAATTGGACAAAATCCATTTTTAAACTTTGTTCCATACCATCACAGACAGTAATCACAGTAGAACAAACGTACTGATTGGATTTAGAATACAGATGTTCCTGGGCCCTAAATGAAAAACCTAGAACTTTCACAGAACTGGATTTGAGAAAAGTTTCATTTTTTGTAATTTATAATTTTTAGATACATTTCTCCTGACTGAGAATATTATGGAAGATCCTAATTTTCCCAGTACACTTATCTGACTAATTATGTGGAACTAATTATTCGAATATAATGAGAATCTCCACAACACTGGTATTTTTATTTAGAATTCAGGTGTGAAATTTGACATTGATTTTTAGTAACAGACTATAGTTTTTCTAGATTTTATTTCGCACTACATTTGTGGTTTTCTTGTTTTATAATACTTGGTGATAACCAAATTGGATAGTTTCCAATCGTAAACCTGGAAAAAATTCTGTAATCATGCCCATATATGCATGTTTATGAAACTGCATTCAGGGATGTAGATGTTTCATAATTATTTCTGGTTTAATAAATAATTATAATGAAGTCTCATATTATTTTGCAGTTTTCAAACTTTATACACTATTCACTGGTACGGAACAAATCCATAGTCCTCGTTGAGTTTACCCTTGTGGTAATATGGATTTTTTAAGCAGGGAATTTCCTGAGACAAAATTTCCTTAATCTAAAAAAATTATTACTTTCTCTTCATTTAACAGGTCTTATATATGATAATGGGAACAAAATTAGTGTTTATTTTTTCTTTCTCACCTATAAGAATAATTTTATTCTGATGACATAACGAAGGAATTAGATTTTTCGTGATTTTTGTTTTTAATTTGAGTACTATTTTGATAGTTGTTTTCATAATAGTTCTACAAAGTATGTGATATGAAGATTGAAGACTGATAACTTTGTTGAAAGTAGCTTTGTAACTCCTGTTATGGTCTTGTATTTCACAATCTTAGAATTTTAAAAGTTTGTTATTTCCTGATCCATTTTACCAAATTGAAAAGTTTTTAGAAGATAATAATTCTCAAATTACATAAATTTCTCTAATTATGTGGAATAAATTTCAGTAAATGTAATAAGTATCTTTCAAACTATATCATCTGCATTCAGTATGCAAGGGTGAAGTTTTATTTTGATTTATGGTTAAAAAACATTATAATTTCCAATTTGGATAATACTGATAATGAAGTCTTGCATAGTTTTACAGTTTTTGGACTTCAGACTATAAATACTAACATGGAACAAATGTGCTTTTCTTCTTTTTTTTTTCTTACAATATGGAACTTTGATCCAGTTGCAGTTCCGGGTCTAGAAAAACTTTCATCCTAAATCCAATCTGTATGTGTGTTCTACTGTAATTACTGTCTATGATGGTATGGAACAAAGTTTAGAAATGGATTTTGTCCAATCTGGATGGATTATGTAAAAGCAAAAATAAATTTTCAAGTTATTTTTAGATTTTCTTATATTTTTTTAACGGAGTTAGGAAATACTTCATTTGTTCCATATATGGTGTTACATACCCATGAGATGAACATAATATTTAAAGGGAAACCCTGGACAATTTCTGATGATTCTGGAAATCCACGTTTTTAATCACATCAAATTTTGAAAATTTGTATATTTCCAGGCCTGTTTCATTATATGGATGGGATTTTAAAGGCAGAAGATTTAGTCCTTATATTAGCACAACTAAGTACATGAAATGAATTCATCTACCTTCAATTTCCATTTTGTAGTTACTTAGAGGATATGTAAGAAAGTAAGCTTTTTATATTAGTTTTCAACATTCTGTTCCTTCTGAATTTGAAAACCTTCGGAAGCAATCGAAATCAATTTTATCTGGAGTTATAGATGCGAAAAGACATTTAGTCCACGGAAATCTACAAAAGACCAACCAAAATACTGGATCTAATTCTTGTATCTTTGGACAACAGTTTTTCTCATCGAACATGTGCCCGAAAAAATGAGAACATCAATCGGCATCGTCATTAATCGAGCCAGATCGACATTCCTCCAAAGACAAAATCCGTGCATCATCCCTCGTTCACGTTTAACGAACTTTTCCTACAATTTCGCAAAATTTTCCGGAGCCAACAACATTATCGATCATCATAATCTCTGCATCGCATTAATATTAATTATCAAGTCGAAGTTAGGGAAAACGTGAACCGGTAATGACAGATATACTGGGTTCTGCATAGGTACCGTTTTAATGGAATTTTGAATACATTTAAAAACCAATTTCAGAATGGCAACATAATCCTTTCGTCGGTCACACGAGGCCAGAAACCAAAACGAATCCGATTCATGCCTACAAAGATGGTAATCGTTGTGGGCTAATCATAATTTTCATATCTTCCATGTTTCTTTTCATTCACGCACACACACACTGGTACACAAGTTATAAATGCATACAACAAAATCCCATTCGCTTCATATAATATGGTCCAACATAAGCCATAATGCATAGGTACTCAGAAATTATAAATGGAGTGATGATGGTATGCTAATAACCACAAGAGAGAAACAATACGGTTTTTGGCCCTTTTCACCGATGATCGCGTGTACCAATTAATTTACCTTCTCTTTTCTTTTACGAATTTTCAATCCGATCCAACTACAAGCATACACATATGTATAATACCTATATCCGTTGAGATCTTCGCTTCAGTTCATCCTCCATCACCACCCATTGTCAAACGACAAACATAAATAATTTTTTAATGGTGGGTTTGGTGGTTTCAAAGAAGCCTGTGGTTGCTGAAGGTGAATTAACTTATTTATTTTTTCTTTTCTTCTTTCAAATAATACAAAACTCAATCCACAGGTCTATTTACATGTATACATGTATTCTTCGTCGAGCTAGTTGCTTCATTAATGTACGCATGTTTTTTTTTCTTTGTTTTAGATGGTTTCTATATAATCATTTACTATACCATGTAACCGCATACTCGATAATTATGTGATTTACTACAGTGTATTCGTTACAGCATGTATAGATTCAGATCGTTCATGTTGCACTGTTACGGGCATAAATAATAGCTTACATAGTACTACTATGGCGGAAATAAACAATAATTTCAAAATCTTTAACACACGATTCAGATAATCGGCCTCATTGATATAATTTCCTCAAAATGATGTTTAATACTAATAAGTAATGACCTAATAGATACAAATTAACTTCAATATTTTTCGTCCAAACTGTCCAATCAGTGTCAAAAATTTAAAAAAAAAAGAAACGGTCTGTCCCTGTGAATTAAATCTAATTTTTAATAAAAAGAGAAAAATAATCCTTTAAAATGTCTTCAGCAAGATTTAAGTCTAGGGGCTGGAATTACTGAAGTCGAAGTTATTTTGTTTACCATCAGTGACGGATGAAGGGGAAGAGGGGAAAATTTCCCTCCAAAATAAGAACAAAAGTTCAAGGGAAAATATGAAAGTAAGACCACTGAATCCATAAAAAATTTTTTGAAGAGCAAAAATAAACAATCCCCCTCAAAAAAAAAAAAACAAAAAAAAAACGATACTCTGAATCCGCCGTTGTTGACCATGTAGGTTTCATACGTCAATTGTGAGAAACGAAACATTTTTAATTAATGCCGACCTCAATAATTCCAGTCGACAGATCTAAATTTTTTTTCGAAATCAACGAGCATAGCATATGAATTAATACCAGAAGCACAATACGCTTGGTTTTACACGACGCTCAGAGAGGCCAGCTACCCATTAATTCTATACTTTGCATTTAAAATACGTAGGAAATATGTGTTTTTACCCGAATTTTTGGCCATAATTCTCTTATTTAATGACATAATTACTTTTTTGTAATAAATGAAACTTTAAAGGAGGTTTCAAAAACAAGAATGAGCCCAAAAACAAGAAGTTTAATCCCTCAAAAGCCGCGAAAATTGAAAAAGAAGATAAAATCGAGCATCAAATTGGCTTAATTTAATGTTATCAGGAAACTTAACCCTAAAGAGAACTAATTATAACAACTCGTTTTCATGAATTCACTGTTTCTGAGCCATATCATTAGTTGTTCTTAGGGTTATCCAAAAAAGCAAGTGGAGAGTGGCGAATTATTGGAGACTACAGGGCCTTAAATGCCAAAACAGTGCCTGATCGCTACCCAGTCCCCAATATAATGGACTTCAACGCGAATATGAAGGGTAAAACAATGTTCACCAAAATCGACATCAACAGGGCATTCCACCAAATTCCTATGGCCAACCAGGACGTACCAAAGACAGCGGTTATAACCCCCTTTGGATAATTCGAATACCTTCGAATGCCTTTTGGACTTCGCAACTCAGCACAAACTTTCCAGAGATTTATCAATGGACTGTTTAGGGAATTGCCGTTTGCATATGCATACTTGGATGATATCTGCATTTGCTCTGAAGGCGGTGAGCAACAGCACGAGGAGAATGTAAGAGCCGTCATACAGCGTATACACGCTGCCAGGCTTACTATCGACGTAGGTAAAAACTTATACGCACAGACTGAAATTGACTTCCTCGGCTACAAAGTCTCGACCAAAGGCATTTCCCCCTTGCAGACCAAAGTAGAGCCAATAATAAATTTACCAAAACTCTCAAATGTCGCTGAACTCAGGCATTTCTTGGGGATGGTGAACTTCTATAGACGTTGCATGAAGAATGCAGCAGCCAAACAAAGTAAGCTGTTTGCACTAATTAAGATAAGTAAAAAGAAAGACAAGACTTCACTCGAATGGAATGAAGAAGCCGAACAGGCCTTTGAGAAAATCAAAGATACACTGGCAAATACAACTTTATTGGCTCATTCAGACAAAAGTCTACCATTATGCGTGAGTACCGATGTTTCTGATTTTGCTATTGGTGTAACTTTGTACCAACTTGACAAAGACAACAAAAAGTTACCACTAGCTTTCTTCTCGAGGAAGCTTTCAAAAACAGAAAAGAACTATAGCACATACGATAGGGAATTGCTCGGAATTTTTGCTGCGTTGAAACATTTCAGGCACCAATTAGAGGGTAGATGTTTTTCTGCGTATACTGACCATAAACCCCTAACATATGCCTTCACACAGAAAGCAGAACCGGCATCACCGAGAAGAGCACGACAATTAGACTATATTGGTCAATTGACTACCGACATTCAGTATATAAGTGGAGAACTTAACACTCCACCTGATGCCTTGAGTAGAATCGAAGCTATCTCGGCTCCTGTCCAATTGCCTTATGCTGAAATAGCTAAAGCACAGCTTAAAGATGCAGAATTGCAAGAGTTGTTATCGAACGATGATACTACTCTCAAATTGAGACAGAGAAAAATTCCCGGTACTGATGTTTTATTAACATGTGACGTCAGTACAGGTAAGGATAGGCCATTTCTACCGGTAAAATATCGTAGGTTGGCTTTCAACAGTGTACATAATCTGTCACATACTGGGCCAAAATGTAGTGCTAATATGATTTTGGCAAGGTTTGTATGGCCACGAATGAAGTCTGACTGCAACAAATGGGCTCGCAGTTGCCTGAACTGTCAAGAATCCAGAGTACAAAGACACACTCTCTCGCCCCTCAAATCCTTCAAACAAATGGAGCAGTTTAAAACTGTACATATGGACTTGGTAGGCCCATTGCCACCATCTCAAGGACACAGATACCTGTTAACAATAATAGACAGGCCAACACGATGGCCAGAAGCAATTCCTCTATACGAGATGACAGCTCCAACTGTAGCTGCCAGGTTATACGACACCTGGATTGCGAGGTATGGCGTACCAGAAGTCATAATTACTGACCAAGGTCGCCAATTTGAGAGCTCGCTCTTCAAAGAGCTAGCAAATAAGCTTGGTGTTCAACACAGTCATACCACAGCTTACCATCCTCAAGCCAATGGCAAAATTGAGAGATGGCATAGAGCTCTCAAAGCCTCTATCATGTCACATGATACCAAGAGATGGGTAGAAGTACTTCCTACCATCCTCTTAGGCCTTCGATCTGCCCTACAAACGGATACAGGTCATTCTGCAGCGCAATTAGCATTTGGCAAAGAGCTACGCCTCCCAGGGGACTTCTTCACAGAATCGAAGGAAATTAGCCCCGAAATCATGGTGCAAAATATACGAAATGACGCCAATAATTTCCTAAAACAGGCAGCTTGTCATGGCCAGCCAAAGATTTACATCTCAAAACACTTGACAATACTTCACACGTATTTGTTAGAGATGAAAAAATGAGATCTGGGCTGGAGAAACCATACGCCAGTCCTTACAAAGTAGTATCACGAGATGAAAAGAACTTTGTGATACTCATTGCAGGTGAACCTCGAACAATTTCAATCGACAGATTTAAGCCTGCATACATGGTAAGCAACGAGAAAAGAATAAAAAGGTTGGAGAGGGAGAACGTAGAAAATATACAGACGGATTCACCAACAAACACAGAAGAATCCGTCGAAAAATGTGAAATAATAAATTCACAATTAGAGAAAACACCAAAAATAAAAGTCTGTAAAATTTTCAGACGATTTTACCACTAAAACATTCGATCCGGAGGCCCCCATATGCCCACGAAAAAGAGGCAGGCCCCTAAGCAGTAAAAAATGTAAAAATTCCCATCCTTCTCAAAGGTCTGAGAGGTTAATGCGAAGAAAATAAAATTTACTCCCGAAAAAGTAATATCCGCTACGTAAGTTTAAACCCGCTAAAAATATGCGACAAAAATCGAAATTCCATGAGACAAAAGAAATTCCAGAGATAAGCAAACGAGGAATGCCAACAAAAAGAAAACGACAAGAATAAACAAATCCACGTGCGATATGGAAATAAACATCGCAATGTGCGTTTATTGTCAAACACAAAGATAATCTCAATGTTGTGACGTCACAAGCGGAGATTCCTTTGTAATAAAATTTGAAAAATATATTCTATGAGTTTATTTCAGGCATAACTTTGCTTAAACCGATCAGAACTTAACTGGAAAACTTGCATACGGCCGAGAATTTTAAGCCCTATCCCCTCTATGAGCTGATAAGAAGATGCAAAAAATCCAAAACGAAATTTTAATGGTAAATCGAAAACAGCAGTAGATTCACCTGTTTTAGAGCTGTCTTATAATACAGACGTCTTCTAAAATATTTTTTGGTTCCTTTTCTCCTGCAAACCTATTTCCAATGTCGCTGCCAACCACCATCCTGAAGTCCGCTACTTCCCAGACTGCTTGAAAAACCTCTGAGCTCTCACAAACTCAGCGGAAAATTGAGCAGAAAACGGAGCTGGATCGGATAGAGGAGGAGCTGCTTATGGATACAGCTCCTCCAGTAGAGAACGTCCTAGCGGAGATGACAACTCTGCTTCCCCCAATAATCTCTCCTCCCCAGTCACCACCAGAACCAACCCCGATTCCAGAACCGCTGAAACCGGAGTTGAAACCCACAGAGACCCGGGAACCCATGAAGTTCCTCTTTGAGGCGGAGAGGGCAGCTAATGAAAAAGCGAAGATGGCTGCCCTAGCATCGGAGACTTCAAACTCCCAGATGCTGAGAAAGCCACTCTTCAGACAACTGCTGCCCCCTCACTCCCACTACTCAAAAATCGACCACCTAGGCGTAGGGGAGAAGGCAGTCGTGCCCAATACCAGGCGCGTGTCGACGCAAGATGGCAATCTTACAAATGCGTCGGCGCTGCTGTTGGAAGTGCACTAGCCAAGTGAGAGGCAGACCAGAAGAGGCACTGATAAACCCGCAAGTCCCCCCAGGCCTGCGCAATTTGATCATTTTTGTAGTGCAAAAACTGGGGGGAGTAGCTGTGGGGACTCACTGGTATGAGGAAAAGGGGCTCGGACACCTCGACGACAGTTGCCACCCCAAAGGGCAGACAAATTATTCGTCTACATGACGTTAAACAACACAAAACTCGTTCGATCGTAATTACCTGTATGTAATTGCAGGTAATGTACGAGTACCGAATTGTGACACAATAAGATGATGTCACGATTCGTACACGAACCAGCCAGCCATCCCTTATCTCGATAGGCGATGATGCGACCTGGCCATTCTCACCAACGTACGTATTATCCTACATACGTGTTTGTGTGCGTACAAATAAGCCGTATATAAACCACCCGAATCGGCTCTAAAATCGCCAGTGTTTGGTCTGGTTCTGGCTTACCCGTACTTGTGTCAAAGTGGCTGAACATACTTAAATTCTGTAGAATTTCCTTCTGGTAAGAATATCTCTCACGACAAGGTATTCCACAGTTAATAACAAAACAAGTGTTTTGCGCCAGCTTTGCCAAAATATCATTACCATTTGTATATTATACATTTATTACAGTTGCGTGTCATAGCCTGTTGAATACTAAGGGTTGGGAAAGTTGCTTGAGGCTTAATAGGTTAAGTCATGGCTTAACTCCTGAATGTGCTGTCTTCAAACCCCACAACTGCTGCAATTTTTTATGGAATTTTTTGGAGGGATAATTGTTAAATTTTGGTATCTTCATGAGTACCTTTGATCGTAAACGTGACATTCAATATTAGTAAAAAAATTTTTTAAATGCTTGTCCGGACCATAGACTATAAGAACATGACAAAGATATTTTGGCAAAGCTGGGGCGAGACAAAGGGGAAAAAATGTTATTAAACGTTGATACAGGTCATTGACAAATCAATTTTAAAAGGTAATGCAAAAAAGGATCAACTTTTTCTTCATTCTTCACTCTTCTGAATTTTTTTTTTTTACTTACGGCGTTTTAGAAAATGATAATTCAATTAATTGTGATTACCTACGGAAGAAATGAAGACTTGGGATAGCTGTAATTCAGTGTTTCGAATGTAATAAATGAAATTGAAAAAGTTAATTTAAAAAACTTTAAAATATATATCCTAGCTATTTACAGGGCTATATAACTAGGTCGGAGCAGCAGGGGCGCCTCGTTTTTCTTAAAATTGTGAGCCTCACCAAAGATACTAAGAATGTTAGGGCTCCATTTAAGTTGCTAAAATTCCAACATTTGACTCCGGGTCTCAACAGCTGTAGTTTAGGTGCCGCTAGCCAAGAATCAGAAAACAGAGTGTTTTATTTGCTACCGCACTCATTTTCCTTTGTTCTTGAACCGGAACCTTGAAAAACACCATAATTTGAAGAATCAAAACGTAGGTACAGCTACTATAAAATGCTACCAAAGAATAAACTGAAAAATCAGAATCAACGTTTTCTTCTTGTAAGTTCTGCTTGATCTTTCATTTGTTCTTTATAACAAAAATATAGATAAAATATAGAAAAAACTTCGAAACGTGGGACCACCACAGAAGAGAATTTTTGTACGAACTTTTTTTTTTTTTTCAACATACCTATTTACATCCAACACAAATAAATGACATCCTCCTAAAAAAAAAAAAAAAAATTCAGGCAAAAAGAAAATACTCGAAGTGACGCACAAACTGTATAACGTATCCACATTATCTTCTCCAGCATGTTTTCACGTACAATGTCACCAAAAACAATTTTTAACAAAAAAATTCCGCAGTAAGCGACCAGAATAGTTGTCTGAAGGAGGTGCTCTTCTTCTTTTGTAGGTCGAAACTCGAAACGGAACAATTCCACGTATTCGTGCAAATTGAGTTCAGAATGAAGTAATTTTCATACAGTACCAACACATACACGCATGATACTTTACGCTCAATTTTCTCACCATTGTTATGAGAGGAAAAAAATGAGAAAAAAGTAGTAAGTACCTACATTTAATCGACGCAAACGAACTGAACCCACTTCCTACATTTAAACGAAATCGATTCCATTCTTGACATTTCGATGAAAAATTTTCAATAACGTAACGGGAATGTAAGGAAGCACAGAGAAAAAAAATTACTATTGTGGTGCCCAGAAGATTCGGTAAATGAACGTGCAGGTATTGTGCGGGCGTTTTTATTGACTTTTTGTACACGAAGTACTTAAACATATAAAATACTTAAACTTTAGTTTCTTATTATATTACACAGATGAAAGAAGACGATGGTAATAAAAACGAACGAATTTGTATGAAGATTAGTTACGGAAAAGCGAACACCGGTAGGTTATAGCAGCATATAGACACCTATATACATAGCCTATATTATAGAAAGCCATATATTCTGAAAGTCTGATAAGATGGAATTTGGCAATGGAATGTCACCTATTCGTTCAACTTCAACAAAAAGCATAATACTCTGTACACAGTTTTTCCATCGTTAAACGTCATCAATATGTGTATAAAATTTAAATGTTCGCTATTTCGCTAACACTTGCACCACAATCTTCGAAGATGATTGTAGGTAACAAAGTTTACAATCGTGGAATTCATTGGCTGTCGTAAAAACGATCATTGAATCTGGCGTGAAGAACCGAAGCTATAGTCTTTTACATAAACCTAGATACACAATAGTGAAACAATAGGCTGGAATAAAAAAAGTGGAGAAATCATGTGCAAGCGTAATACTAACAGTTCGTTTGTAATCAAAGCAAACAATCACTAATGCATTCAACAAATTATTAGGCGTTTTAGAGCTGAACTGCATTTCTCATTAATTGGACGCGCAGTATCACTAAAAATGTATGGGCAAAAATAATTTTGTAGGTATATGTGAATCAAACTGAAAGAAGAAGCGATACGTCTGTTTCTGGCGAAAATTGGAACTTCAACTTCAGTTACAGAAAATGTGAGAAGATAAAATTAAATTAAAATGGCCAGTAGTTCAAAAATTCCTACACTTTTGTGCTTTTCAATGCTTTTCGTGAGTATTTAGCCACCCAGCGAGATTACTGGCAAGAATTGTGACGTAAAAGACATTTCCTTAACGGTCTTGTAACGTTGGTCTTGATTTCGGCCTTATAAAAGAAGCCAGACCAAAATCAAGATCGCACGACCCAGACTAATCTTGCTCAGTTACACGTTTTTTGCAAGATTTTTAAAAGAAACCTCCATAGCATACTTCCTACAAAAATCTTATCGACATATCATCGAACTTATGACAAAATGAACAGGCCAATTGTAAGTCCAAATATGTCTTTGAAAACTCTTCGCATGTTACTGACAATTTTCTAACCGGTACATAAGTGCGAAGCCAGCCAGCATTGACAAAAAAGTCAAATCGTTTTGAACAACTTTTCTAAGGCCATGAATTTACATCAAGATTACATTTATCAATGATAGGAGCTACTTTTCACTCGTAAAATACCAGCGTAAACATTGCCTTTTGATCATGTATTATACATACACTTTTTCCTAAATAAAACACACAACAGTTTGTGGTGTATAATTTATCCCTAATGTGTATTCATCTGTGCATGGATCTAAACGAGGCAAGCTGAGGCAGAACACATGCCTCGTTCCTTGGGTGAAAATGTTTCCACAAAATTCGCCGAGCCACCAAAGGAGGCAAGTGATGGGCGATGGCTAGTGTATTTAAAAAAATTCTAACGCACCAGCAGTTTTGTTCGAAAAAATAGGATTGCGAAAATTAGAATATTAGTAACTAAAAATTTATTAATAGATCATAATTTCGATGATTGCATTGAATTTTATAATTGTTGACATAAAATTTCGCAGTTAAAAATA
Organism: Ericerus pela; assembly: GCA_011428145.1. NCBI lineage: Eukaryota > Metazoa > Arthropoda > Insecta > Hemiptera > Coccidae > Ericerus > Ericerus pela. Next base: position 13,184 of record WOFM01000585.1, on the reverse strand, counting down.
AGACATGTATACTATGTATGTACTTAAACGCCGAACTTCGAAAAAAACTCTTTCACGTGTATCGCCTACTTACGCCCGACTCCATTGGCATTTTTTATAAAAAATACACGCAATTATATGGCCTTAAATTAATTTTTCGGGATTCATTAAGCATGAAATCGTATAGAAAAAAAATTTAAAGGGGAATATTTTTCCGTCTAAAAAATTTTCCATACAACGGCTGGTTTATCAAATAAATCCCTGAAAAATTTTTGTTCATATAACTAGCGTGTTTCTTGTAACAATATGCTAATATATCATCAGGCACAAGTAGGAACCATTTTCGATCGACTTTTAATATACGCATTATCTGGCAATTGGCCGTCTAGATTATATAGTATACCTTTGATTACAACTCTTTCAAAATAGAAACAAAAACAGATTTTTTGGAAATACCTTCCACCAATCTACACCAGAATTACTAGCATGTAGCAATAATTTATACCCAATATTTTTTACAAAATTGTTTAGCTGTTGGTTTCAAAATCACAAGCATTTTATAATCAAAATAATTTCCAAAATAGGTGCTTCGTGAGTACCGTCCAGCCGATTAACGCCAAAATTAGCAACATATTAAAATAAATCATAATTAATATTAGTTCCGAATTACGTTCCTGTTGGTCCAAAATTAGGTATTTTGTAGCCAAAATAAAATCAAATATAGTGTTACCAAAAGTATCCTCCAGCCAATCCGCACCAAGATGGATAGCAAGTTGTAATAAATTATAAATAATTTATTTCAAATTTCGTTGCCATTGGTCCAAAATTAAGAATTTTATGGTCAAAATAAAAACAAAAATAGCGATACCTCAAGTACCATACAGCCGATCCGCACCAAAATCGATGGATTAGATCAATGGCTCATTAATGTTCGTTCCAAATTTCGTGACCTAACGTTCCTTACAGCAACGACCCAGAACTAAATCCATGGGGTTAATGTGAGAACAAACTTTCAACAGAATTTGTCCAAAACTAGAAATTCGTTAAACAATCCATCACCTATCGCCCTCTCTCACTTCAGTTACAGCACTGAAACATATTCACGCACCTATCCTATCCTCCACCCTTTATAAAAATACTGTTTTTTTTTGTTTTTTGGAAAAATGTTCGACTGAGGCAAAAACCTTTATTGTTGATGGGTCATGTACCTTGTATGGTGTACCTATCCATCTAACGATCAAATCAATGAGCTGATTAGAAAACAAATTAAAAGTGAATACCAATAATACAACCACGGTATTCGGCAAAAATAAACATTCTTCGCTGCAATAAAGACATAAATTTCACTCCCTCCCGTCGTTTCTAAAACGCGTGGATACACATCAAGGATCCGAAAAAAAAAAAAAAAAATCCTTCAAAGAGAAAACGAGTACTTGGCACCCTAAATCGCCGATAATTTAATTTTCACACCAAAGTCTTGAATGAAACATTTTAATGGTACCATTATCAATGCAATAACTTGTACCATGTAAATCTATATTTTTTAGAATTAATTTTTTTCAATTTTTGTGCCCAAGTGAAACATCATTGAGCGAAACTAATGCAAAATTGACAAAAAAAAAAAAACAAAAAAAAAACGGGTCTTCACGAACAGTTTGAATCCGATATGCATTTTATGAGTAGAGACACCTGGGACCTACAGTATTGAATCGTTGACACGATAATTTCTTAATTTCTTTAAACGCTTTGATGCGAATGATACGGGCACTTTTCAGTCCGCAACGTACAAAAATGAGGGCGACAAAACAAATGTACAGGTGTGCGTGTACGTATGCGTATGTCAAACCGAAAAATGAAGGGATAGTAGCCCAATTATTTTTGGAAGTGTGGTGAATACTGTATAACCCGGTGATGACATACGATCGATCAACTGGTTTTCAGCTCCATTAATAAGACGAGGCGACGATTCATACTTTCATAACGCAACAGCCATGCAGACATGTTGAAACAAACAATATCAAAAAAAACAACAACGAATTAAACTACTTGGCAAACTCTTGCAGGAAGTTAAAGTGGAAATTTTTCGATACTTAGAAATGGTATTTTGATTAGTTGTTCCAATCATCCCATATTCCCGAAAAGACATCAATTAAAATTAAAAAAACTAAAAACTACGACAAACAGCGCTAAAACAGTTGATTGTTAAAATGTAATAAAAGTATACTAAGAATCTTTTATTTTAACAACTTTATGAGTTAATATATATGCCCCTGCAGTTAAATTGATAAAATAATAATGTATTAATTAAAAGGTAGTTCAATTTTACAATACAAGTAAATTATGCACCCTTGATTAGAATTACACGAAAAACTAATTTTTTCATTTTGAAAACTTAAAGGACACGCCAACATTCCTACCAACCTAAACTATACAATAAAATGTTACTAATTCATAAAATTTATAACAAATTAGATGATAGAGTTTGTTAAGCCTCCAAAACAATCCAGCGGGCAACTGTGATCCAAACAAAAAGTCTAAAACACTTTCAACCTCTCTATCTTAGAATCTACCGATGATATGGCTTTAATTTTGTGAGGCATTGCTAGGGATTGTATCATACCTTTAAATTCTATTGAAAATTTTGCAATCCCAGTTATTGCCTTTTGATGTGATGGTAGTATACCGACATCGGATGGAAAAGGCCTGTTTCGTATCATCGTATCATTTTTTGATATGGAACGAGGTTACAGACCTCATATACATTGAAATGACATAATGATACGATAGGGTAAAATGATACAAATGTGTAACCACCACCTTTAGACTATCATGAAGAGTTTTATACACGAGGCGCTCATAGAACCCAGGTGATGTAATTGACAAAATTGACATTCAGAAAGCGTTACATATAAGGTGGCGAAGATAACGAGATTCTTAGGAGGTTTTCAACACACCAGGGAAAAACAACAACAAGAGCAACTCAACGTACTTATCTAATTTATTAATTTGAGGGGTTTGGCACAGAAATACCTTTCTTTTCTGGTGCTCTGGGAGGGATTTAAATTCCCAGATCCCTCTCTACAACTACGCCACTAGTTACGTAGATATAATATTAAACTGTTTGGAGACAAAGTATTAAAATACTGTAGAGATTTATAATATTTGAATATCATTGGAACCATGCCCAATTTCAGGATTTCTTTTTGGAGGGAGATTTAATCACATTTTACAATATTCCTGAATTTTTCTGGGAAAAGTTAACAATTTTTTACATAATTTATAGACGTAAAATTTTAAAAATCGAATAATTGTGTTTTAAACTAACTTTTTTTTTGGCACTGGGGTATTATACCCCAAATGCCATTTTAAAACCGACTTTGTTTAGAAAAACAAAAGAATAGGCTATTTTACGGCTAAATTTTTAAGACAATGATTTTTGTCACTAGCATCTCTTGGCTTCTGAACTCCTCAACAAACGAAGTAGTAAGTAACAGAACAATATGAGTCATCAATAAAAAAATCTCGCTCAACGATCACTACAAGGAAAACTTAGGATTTCGTTTAGAAGCAGCAACCGATTTCGAAAGAACGAGAGAGTATAAGATACTACCTATCTCATGAACAAATAGGTATCGTTAAATGAAAATTTATCGATTTAAAAAGTCACTCTGCTGTTAGGAGAACATTTTCGGAAGTCTAATGTGTTCCTAAAGAACACTTGTGGTTTCCAGTAGGTAAATTTACATTTATATGTAATATTAACGCCCAACGGAAACCAATGAAATAGGCCTATCTAATCAAGCTTCAAGTTACTACAGAAAAAGTTTGCACTTAAGTGTAAACAAGGGCAATATAACCGATAAACATATCTGCAGTCTTGATAATGCGAGAAATAGGCTTACTCCAGTATAAAGTCGAAAGTATCATATTCTTCCAGATTTTCGTACATTTCTTTTGTTTACGAAAACTATGCTTACACTTCACCATTCGAATTTTCTGCCAAATGACTTCTCAATTCTGCGGTATCTATTCTTCATATTTTATGGGCAGAATCGTAAGGTTAAATTCAAATTTGCACTAATTCGATAACTAATTCTTTACTGCGTTATCCATAATGAATATACAGGTATATGATAACTTACTCGCTGGATTAGCAAGAAAAAAAATCGTTTCCTTTGAACGTAGTATCACTATGTAGAGTATTAAAACTTCACTGAGACACCTGACACCAATTTGCACAATACCGATATTTGAAATACGAAATAAATCGGGCAAAACCTTGAGAGAAATATTAAAATAACTATTTCACACAACAAATACAATTAAAATTTTATCCACGAAGAGCTTAATACACACACGAACTTTTTCCGGACAAAACACTCACGAAGCAACTGGTTGCTGTTCTTACTCAGCGTCCAGCGATAAACATTAAACGGATATATCGACAAGAGTGATCGTCATGGTAGAGATGGAAAATATATCGATAGTTATCGATAACTATCGATAGATCTTATCAAGGTCACTTATCCGTACTTATCCATGAATGCGACAAAAGTTATCGATAGTTCCAATATTTTACTTTTGGTTTTTTTTACACGTGTGATACTGATACTGTGATGTGTGTACCGTAGTTTTTTTGGGTAAGGATTTACTTTAATAAAATGAATTCATGATTTCATTCCTAATTTCAACTACTGCCAGTTGAAAAATACAAAAATATACTTCTCGAGAGAGCACGGAAACAGACGGAGGTGGAACAACTAGTCTTGTCTCCAATGTCAGTTTCAGTTAATATGGATAACTGAAACTGCCAAAATTTAATAAATTAAGAAAAATTGGAAAATCTAAAATTATGATAGTTATCGATAACTATCGATATGTCATGAAAATCTATCGATATTTACATTCGCTTATGGTTGGTGGAGTAGTGGAGTAGCTATGGTTGCGCCCTTTTGAAATTCCAGGCAATTATTGATCACGTGACTCTGACTTAAGCCAGGTTTACATCAAACGAGCAAGCAAATAACGAACTTTTTTTGGTTATTTGGTGTAAATGACCATCAAACAATCGCAAACCAATAAGAACGAATGAAATTCGCTACTGGAGCAAACAGCAGCAAACATCCTGTAACCCGGTGAATATAGGAAAAGATCGAATGAACAGAGAATGTTCACCTTGTATAAACCCAGTGACATGCTTTAATTAAGGCTCTTTACTAACAGGTATGCGCGTAAGGGTGATAAGAGATAAACCGCCATTTTGTATTATGTATATAGTAATACTAAAAACATAAAATTCGGAAAAAAAGAATAACACAAGATGGTGATTTATTGTTAATTTATTTGAATGTAAAGTCTTTTAGGATACAATCCCACACAACCTCATGACATGACTTTATTCGTTTCCAACTTTACACAAACTGTACTTCAAAATATAAAATATAATTTTATACTTTGCCATGTGGCAGCACTGATTCCCAAGTAAGGAATATTTTGCTCAACGAACTTCTAGTCCGCAGCTGACATTTTTGGACCTTATCAAAATACATTCATGATGGTTATTTTTGCGCGTTTCTTTTCAATTCGATCTTCATTCCTCCCCCAACATGTTAGCAGAGCGCGGAATTGAAAAATATGTTTTATTTTAGTGATGTGTACCATTTTTTAAGTAATTTTTAATTTATTAATTCACAGAAAGTAAAGGGCTGTGTCCCATTTCATTTTTTGTTCTTTAATCACAAAAAAGTGAAAGGCAGATAGCCGTTAAAGTTCGAATTGGTAATGATTCAAAAGTAAATGTGAAATAATAAAATTTTATGAGCTTTGCTCTAAATTGTTAATTAAATCAAAAATAAATGCGTACGGCAGCAAAGTTTTGATCACTGATGATAAGTACAAAAAGCAGAACTTGGAAGAAGAAAATCAACTTCGAATCACACTTATGGTATTGAAAACCCTCCAACTACATCAAAAACGGTTTGATAATTTTTATTCTGCATTGATTTTATGGTTGAGAATTGTGTTTTTTCCATTTCTTCATCAACAAATTTGCATTTTGCTGGATCTGGTGTCGTCGAAAGTCAAGTTCCCATTGTTTTTGGTTGGATTAGACTTGTCAATTGACCAAGGATTGCAGAAAATCGTAGGATAAGTGAAAAAAATAAATTTATTAATTTATTTTATGCTTGATTCATTGTGTTTTTTTTCATAATTCATGTCTCAAAGCATATTTTTTCGTGTGTAATTTCGATATCTTAGCCTAAAATTCCTATGTTCATGTTCAACTTTATCATTAGTTTGAACCTGAACATTTTTGAAAAATTTTACATTGTTAAATTTTAAAGTATTACTTGGTCTTACAATCAAAATAGTTATCTCGTGCAAACTTGTATGCTTTTGACAATAACTATTTTCAAAAACAAGATTATTTCATGATAACAATTTTTAACTTGAATATTTTCTTTGTTAACACTCATACAATATTTGATCTTATAAATTTTAATTTTTTCCAGTTCGAACAGTAACATACATTTTTCATGGCACTGAGTACTTTCGACTGTAGATCTGTGAAGAAATAGGAATTATCAACTGGTCCAGCCAGACGAAAATGACGACGAAAGACTTTAATTAAACGATAACATCGAAAGGAGATCAGACACACATATTACAAACACATAAATAAAACAGAAATATTCACTTTCACGAACTTTTTATTTCCACATAAAAATGGTGGAGTTGTTAATTCATCAACCTTTGATGAGCGACAAGAGGCACACAAAATATATTATCACAGTTGGGTTTCAAACATAAAATCACAGATTACAAATAATACTAAAAACAGTGTTACCACAACAAATGATATGTGAGAATAATAAGCTAACGTATAATATAATTTGCTATCATTCTCGCATGACCCACTCGCAAATTGCTATAATTTAGTGAAGTTGGAATTTTAATTTTCGATCATCTATTTGATTTTGAGTCATTAAACATCGAAGTTTTTGATCTATTGAAGTATCAGATGCGGATTTATCGTGATATGGTGGAGAGAATTGCTCGTGGAAAGTAACATAATAATTAAATATTGATGTGAGGCGGTAAATACGAGGAACGAAAAAGAGTAAGAGAGAAGTTTTCACAATAGAATTTATTAGCAGACTAAAAATATAATTTCAAGTAAAATACGTAATGGCGAAGCAACAGCGTTATCAGTTCGAGAATAGTAGGGGAAGCACTTTGTGATGAGAGTGTACGTGTGACATATATATATAGATTAATGTGGTGATGATGATGATGATGAAGAAAGAGATGGGGTGAGATTTTGTGAGAAAAAGGGTGGAATTTTCAACGGATCACCATACACGAACTACGATGATGAAGAACTTTATAAACGACGATTCGAAGAAACGATGACTAGAAGCACACATTACGACATATAAAAGAGAAGACTAGATACTTTGAATGTTTCACGAACTTTTATTAAACACCATGAAAACATACATGTTAATTCATCGACGAGAGATGAGCGACGAGAAGGCATACACAACATATAATCACAGTTGAGTTACAAACACAAATATCACAGATTAATAATAACAACAAAAACAGTGTTGCCACAACATGTGATGTGCGAGAATAAGTGGCTATCGAATATTATAATTTGCCATTATTCTCACACGCCTCCCCAAATTATACATATTCGATTACGATTAAAAAATGGTAAAAATAAAAATAAAGTTATTAATCTAATACTGTCATTACAACACAGAATGACAAAAAAGGTCAACAAATGATTAAAAACAAGTAAGTAATCACAAACAAGAATATTAACATACAAACAAAAAATGGTATACATAAACAAAAAGTTACGTTAAATTCAACAGTCTACAAAATTCGGTAAATTTGGGCCTCGGGCAGCCCTTCGTGAACATATCAGCCAACTGTCGCGAAGTTGGCACGTACAAGTATCTAAATTCTACATCTACATGACTGCACACAAAACGGTACCTTACGTCTATATGTTTTGACCTACGAGTATTCCACTTGCCGGAGTGCAACAGAGACAGACAGCTCTGATTATCCTCATAGATTACAGCCCTGTCAGCAACTTGGATGCAAAAATCACCTAGTAGATACTTCAGCCATATGGACTCAGTGGTAGCATCGCATATTGCGATCAACTCACTTTCAGTACTAGATAAAGCCACTGTTGGCTGCTTCTTGCTTGACCAGGACACCAGTGACCCGTAGACAAAGGCACAGTATCCGGTAACTGACCGTCTTGTGTTAACACAGTTGCCCCAATCGGCATCGGAATATGTTTCCAATATACTGCCGTTACTCTTATCATCACGTAGAAAGATTAATTTTTTGTCCTTGGTGGTTATCAAATATTTCAGAACTCGCAGAAGATACTTGCAGTGTTCATTCGTGGCACAACTGGAGAATTGGCTGAAATACGATATTGCAAAGCAAATATCGGGCCATGATCCTAACATTAAGTACATCAAACATCCCACAAGCTGTTGATACCGGTTATTTAAAACACTATCACACGCATTGAGGTCCCTGTCCAATTGGAGTCCGGGGTCAATGGGTGTGTAGGTTGGTGAGCAGTTTTCTACACCAAAACGTCTAGCAACAGACTCGATGAGAGCCCTCTGCTCAATCTCCAGTATGGCCTTCTCCCGATTGTAGCTAATATTCAGACCCAAATATTTTCTGACCTCTCCAAGATCCTTACATTTAAAACGTTTATTTATTTCATTTTTGAAAAAAGCAATTTTTGCCTTATTATTGGAGCTAATGAGGACGTCGTCAACGTAAGTGAGCAAGTAGACGACCGTATTGTCAGTTCTACTTTTATAAACATACAAGCAGTCATCAGCCTTACTCTGCTCAAAACCAAGAGCAACCAGAAACTCGTTAAATAACGTGTTCCAAACTTTAGGCGACTGCTTCAGACCATATATAGACTTATTCAACTTCAAGACATTATTTTTCTTATCTATTTTTGTTTCAATTCCCTCAGGTATTTCGAGGTACACGTCTTCAGACAGAATTCCGTTTAAAAAGGCACTGCAGATATCTATTTGCTCTATATAAAATTTCATTTTATTACTGACAGCCAAGAGAGTCCTCACAGTCGAAAGCTTTGCCACCGGCACGTATACTTCATTAAAGTTGAAGCCTTTTTTCTGTTGACATCCTCTGGCGACCAGTCTTGCCTTATAGAGTACCTCATTATTCATATCGTATTTTTTACTAAATACCCAACGACATGTGATGGTAGGAGCGTCCCTTGGACGTTTGGTCACCCACCAGGTCTGATTTGAATTCAGGGCACTGATCTCCGAAGAAATAGCCTCCCTCCACATCAGACCATCCGGTGCAGCATTCGCCTCCTCAAACGTCAAGGGAATGCCGTCCTCAGCTAGGTAAACATTTCCTGTAGTCCCATCACATTCAGCCGTTGCACCTGACAGACAATCCAAATTCACGTCACCATCGACTTCTATGTTCTCAAGATTCGATTCGGTGACCTCTACAAAAATATCATCGTTATTATTATACTTACTAGAGTCCTTGGCACCTATTTTACTTTCGAAAAACTCAACATCACGTGACAAACGTACCTCCTTAGTAGTCACATTGAGTAGTCTGTAGCCACAGGGCGAATAACCGACCATTACAAGTTTCTCGCTTTTATTTTTAAATTTATTTGAGTCATGTTTGAAGGACAGCATATAAGCGTCACATCCAAACGTTCGTAATTTATTATAATCAAACTGTTCGTTGAACCATCTTTCATAAGGAACAAAATCTTTATTTGTGGGGCAACGGTTCACGATATATATGGAGCACAATATGGCTTCCGTCCAATATATCTTTTCAAGACCGCTCTCGAACAACAATGTCCTTGCCCTTTCACACAGTGTCCTGTTCATCCTCTCAGCCTTTCCATTTTGCTGGGGGCAGCCACCAACAGTGGGTTCGACAACAATCCCTTTTTCGTTACAATATGATTGAAAAATCGTGTTTAAGTATTCTGTGCCTCGATCGCACCTGAGTCTTTTAGCATTGTAGCCGAATTTATTCGCTACCATCTCATGATAAATTTTAAATTTCGAAAAAGCTTCTGTCTTACTCGTCAACAGGTACACACAGCAAAAATTTGAATAGTCATCGATAAAGGTCATAAAATACTTCACTCCATTATATGACGGAGGATTTATCGGGCCACACAGATCGGTATGTATCAGTTCCAAAGGCCTACTTGTTTTTCGTTCGTGCCTCAGGAACGGTTTCCGTTTCTGTTTGCCCATAACACAGGGCTCACACAGCAATCCGTGGTTAGTGTCAACATTTGGTATCAAACCCCTAGTTGACAATAACCTAACATCGTTTACATTCAAATGAGCAAGTCGACAGTGCCACACAGTCAGTGGGCTAGGTTCATCTTCAGACATCAGATTGCACGACTGATTTGATATTTTCAAAAAATCAATCGTGTACAAATCCGAGTCAACGCTCACACCAGTGGTCACGATTTTACCACTGCAGCGTTGGATGACCTCAACAGACTCCTCTCGAAACAGAGTGTCGAAACCCGACTTGCTCATGCGCTTAACGGACAGCAGATTCTGTGGCAGCTCCCGAGCATACCTTACATTTTTTAATTCTATTGCGATGCCATTCAACAATTTCAATTTTACAGTACCGACCAACGTGACAGCAAGCGAGACTCCTTTCTTCGCGACACAGATACTGTAGGGTTTTATCAAATCTAAATAGTCACTGAACAGGCTTATATCATTTATTAAGTGAATTGTGCATCCACTGTCCACTACGAAAGTGATACGAAGCATCGAATTTACGTTACTTTCAGCATCAATTAAATCATTTATTTTATTATTATTATTATTCTGCAATGTAAAGCTGTAACCCTCTTCAGAGCGATTGTCATTTGAATTAAAATTATCGTTGCACATTTGTGCTGAGTTACGATTATTATTATTATTATTAATGGTACCATGGTCGTTAGTACGATTTCCATTATTATTATTAACGTTATTACAATTATCCGTACTGTTATTATTTCTATTTTTTGCATAGCAATTACGTGCTATGTGACCGATTTTGTTACAGAAATGGCATTTTATATTTGAATGCCCATTATCATTGCCAAAATTCCGACCATGTCCATTTGAATTATTATTCCCATTATTATTATTATTAGTATTGCTCTGTGCGTTTGAATTCCGGTTATTATTAAAATTATTATTACCTCCGCCTCGATTATAACCACGATTGTTTCCCCGATGTTGGGACCTACCACGATTGAAACGATTATTACTATTATTATTATTATTATTACCGGAATTTCGTCCACCATTCGTGGTGTTGCCAAAAAATATGTTCTCTTCACCAGTGGCCACCACCGATGAAGGTTTTTGAGGAGCTGAATATTGAGAATTACTTCTCATCGTCGATTTACTATCCAGGGACAGCTCACGTTGAAAGTTGTTCAACCTCATGAACACGCCATCCCAGGTTACGACTTCGGCATCCTCTAACACCACTTTAATAGGACGAAACTCCGCTGGCAGCAAACGTAGCAATACCAGTACAAATTGTTTGGTGGTAGTCAGGTCCCCCAACTCGGTCAATCGTCTACAGCGGGCACGAAAATCAAGCAAATACTTTTGTAAGTCAGAACCAGAAACATACCGTTTTGTATACAGCTCAGCTCGTAAATCCATTAGCGTCCGGTCATTTCCGCTATCAATCAGGTTCGTCAGTGCGTTGAACATCTCCTTCGCGGTTGTGTAGGTCTGGATGATTTCAAGGTATTCGTCCGTCACGTTGTTGGCTATCAGGAACATCGCCTTAGCATTCTCCTTCGACCATGCATCTCCCCTATTTCGAACAGTTGGCAAAGAATCAAAGATTATGTTACCCAAAGATTCCTTTGCTAACAGCAGCTCCATCCTGAACTTCCATGTCCGGCCATTCTGCCCATTGAACGGCTCGATAGTGTTCTGCTTTCGAATGTCCATCTCGTGATCAGGCTACGACGATCAGTTGCACCGCGAATCAGCGACTTCAGCAACCTTTCAGATACGTCGACCAACGAATAAACACGAACGAGATCCCAGGAACATCGAAAAATATGAACACTTTTTAAAAAAAATTACAAACAAGGCATGGTACTACTTGGGAGTGGTGAACAGGATTCGACAGCACAACTCTGCATACTCAGAACAATGGCGACCACGTTGACATCCAGGTATCTGGGCCCATAACCTGTGAGAAAAAGGGTGGAATTTTCAACGGATCACCATACACGAACTACGATGATGAAGAACTTTATAAACGACGATTCGAAGAAACGATGACTAGAAGCACACATTACGACATATAAAAGAGAAGACTAGATACTTTGAATGTTTCACGAACTTTTATTAAACACCATGAAAACATACATGTTAATTCATCGACGAGAGATGAGCGACGAGAAGGCATACACAACATATAATCACAGTTGAGTTACAAACACAAATATCACAGATTAATAATAACAACAAAAACAGTGTTGCCACAACATGTGATGTGCGAGAATAAGTGGCTATCGAATATTATAATTTGCCATTATTCTCACAGATTTCATATCAACACCCCCCTGAAATTTTACTGGTCGAGTTCATCATCGTATGATTGCTGAAATTTAATATATTAATTCACATAAAAAGAATAATAAAAAATAAGTATTGCAATAGCATGATGTTTCAAAAAAAATATGGTAACTTTAAGTTTTGAAAATAATTTTTGGTTGCTGTGCTTCGAAAATAATTAAATGAATATAATAAACAATTAAATCACATGCATATGTATAATATATATATAAAATGGTAAATGGTAACCTGTAAAAAAAATTGTGATTAAAAAATAAAGATATTAATTGGTAACATGCAAAAAATATTTCGTGTATATAAATGACTAATAAATGATTCATTGTAGCGTGTGTTTGAATAAATTCCCGAACATTTACGAGTGTATAGTATGAAAGGAGAAAAAGAAAGAAAAAAAAATAAATTGAAAAGAAATAGAATTAACAAAATGTTTTTACGATATACGATCGTGCATAGAAAATGTTACGTTTTACAATCTTATCTAATACGTTGGCATGCAATAGTATGAAATGA